>VWZD01002598.1:17761-38856 GCA_013396695.1 Sakesphorus luctuosus
CCGAGGGTCGGTTCTCCTGTGTGAGGGGCCGAGGGCGGCTGGTTGTACCCCGTGTGAGGATCCGAGGGTCGGTTCTCCTGTGTGAGGGGCCGAGGGCGGCTGGTTGTACCCCGTGTGAGGATCCGAGGGTCGGTTCTGCCCTGAGTGCTGCAGAATATAAAAAAGCGCGGTTGCCGCTGTGGGGAGTGGAGGGGAGACAGTGGGAACGGGGCGCCTGAGCACCCCCGCACAAACAGCCCTCAGAGGTGTGTTTGAGCTCGCTTAGCAATTAGCTCCTTTTAGAGGGGGAAAGCTGTGAAGTGCCGAGCGTTGTTAGTGTGAACACAGGGGAAGAAGCTGTGACAGACCACGACATTATCAGGCCAAGGCTCTACAGCTCCCTTAAGGAGGCTGCAGCCAGGTGGGGAGCGGCTTCATCACACAGGCAACCATCGACAGGATGAGGACATAAAGCCTTAAGCTGCACCAGGGGAGGCTTAGGTTGGACATTAGGAAGACGTTCTTCACAGAAGGGATGATTAGACATTGGAATGGGCTGCCCAGGGAGGTAGGTGGTGGAGTCAGTGTCCTTGGAGGTGTTTAAGGAAAGCCTGGATGTGGGATCAGGAGTGTGGTCTAGTAGACGTGGTGCTGTTCAGTTCCAGGTTGGACTCAATGGCCTCGTAAGTCTTTTCCAAGCTAATTGATCCTGTAATAATGAGCCCAAAGTCTTACAAGGCACAAACCAGGGCCCAAGAGCAGGATGTGGAGGAATGCTGAGGGAAACAGTGCTTGTCCTTAGCATGACCAAACCCTTCTCCCTCTGCTCTGTCCTGTAGGGAATAACCAAAGAGCTCCAAAGTGCACAGGTCCCCCTCCCCAGACTGCACAACAGCTCCCATGTGCTGGGGAGCACCCAAGGGCTCCAAGGCATCTTCACATCCATGGATCTGCTCCTTTTTGCTACCAAAATAAAGCAAACAAAGCAAACCCCAACCTTGGGACAATGGTGACTGTTCCAGAATTTCTGTGTAGCTCGCTGTGACTAATAGACCTCGACCTCTAATGAAGTATTAACACATAAACATATTTTGTAAGGAAGGTTACTTTCTCAGACTATCCAGGATCAATCTACAGACCCCTAAAAGTCATAGGCAGGCTGAAAATGAATATGGTTCTCCCAACAAAATAACTTATGGAGTACTGTTGTCCCTGGAGAGCTCACATGTAAGTGACCAACCAGCCTAAGACTCTTACAGTAATCACCTTATCAGCCCTTACTGTGTCATCCTGTGCCCTTAAAGAAAGGCAAAAATAGACTTGGAGAATTTATGATGAAACCACTCCCCTTTTCATGAACTGCGTCTCTGCCTAGGGGGACTGTTTTCTGTATGTTGGGAAAAGGAATACATTAAAAATAAACTATAGGAATATGAGGAGGTCAAATAATAGATTTTTAATATTTGTTATCTGGATAATAAGCATAGCAGAGAAACTGATTGGAAAGTAATTTGCTAAGTGGTAGAAGCAGAAAGACATTTGGTAAGATGGAACGGAAATATCTCAGGGAACATCTGGCAAATTAAACTATTTCAATTAGGTTTACAAGAAAATAAGGAAATCCATGTGGATTGACCAGAGAAGCATTTAAAATCATTTGGAATCCTGATGGCTTCTCAAATAACCCAGAGGGTTAAGTTATTAATTTTCCTGCTGGTTTTCTCTCAAGGATCCCTCTACTTAAGTATACAAAAACTAAATTCTTGCAAGAGTTTATAGGTACAGTTTAAGAGGCTGTCCTGAAAGATTAAGTGCATTATCAGTGGTGTGTTTGGTTAAGGTCTCAAGAGCTAAATAAGAACATTCCTGAATGGAACCCACCCACCCCACTTTTTTTTTTAAGAATTTAAAAAAAGAAATTATAAAACCCACAGGAACTATTGTTCAGCTGCTGCAACAAACCAAACATAGCAGAGTACCTGATGCTTTTGGTGTTTTTAAAATGTTCTGGCTTCTTCCTCACTAATAACAACTGTTTCAGCATGTATCAATGTCTTGGACAGTTGGCGTTTTGCCAGCTCAACCGGGCCCCTCAGTTCAGGAAGGATATTGAGGGGCTGGAGCGGGGCCAGAGAAGAGCAAGGAGGCTGGAGAAGGAAGTGGAGCACAAGTGCTGTGGGGAGAGGCTGAGGGAGCTGGGGGTGTTTGTGCTGGAGAAGAGGAGGCTGAGAGGTGACCTCAGCACTGTCTGGAAGTGCCTGAAGGGAAGTTGTGGCCAGGTGGGGGTTGGTCTCTTCTCCCAGGCACTCGGCAATAGGACAAGGGGGCACGGGGGGCTCAAGCTCTGCCAGGGGAAATTGAAGTTGGAGAGCAGAAAAAACTTCTTTGCAGAGAGAGTGCTCAGGCATTGGAATGGGCTGCCCAGAGAGGGGGTGGATTCCCCATCCCTGGAGGTTTTTCAGCTGAGCTTGGCCGTGGCACTGAGTGCCATGATGTGGTAAAGGGACTGGAGTTGGCCCAAGGGTTGGACTTGATGATCTTGGAGGTCTTTTCCAACCCAATCCATTCTATGATTCTATTCTAAGATAATGGTAACAAAATACACACAGAGAAGGAAAGGGAGCTTGATTAAAATAAAGTGAATGACTGTAGGAACTTTCAAGCAGCTTTAGTGGTCACATCCTAAAATAAACTGATTTTTTAAAAAAAGAATACTTGGCCAAATGTAATTTATCATGAAAAGAGCCTCTAATATTCCATATTTGAGGGCCAAAAGCACTGATTGATCCCTGCTGGAGCCATGTTTTAGGTAGCAGATTATTATACAGACCTATTGTGGTAATTTCTGTGTTGCTGTAGTTTAAACACAGACCCTCTAACAACAAACTGGACCCACACAGATCTTACAAAACACTCAGCTCAATACCTGAGTGTAATCAAAAGTAGGGAGAGCTAATTATAAGGATATTCTATTTTTAGCATAAACCTGCTTTGTAATACGCTTTCCTTCTAATCCACCAGCAGAAGAAATGTGGTTTCCCTACCAGTTTTTTTTTAGTTTCTAACAGTAATTATGTGTTTTCTGTGTGATAGGAGCAGATCTTTGTGGAGATAACCACTCACCATGTGCTGCAACAGCCAGTATTGCACAAGACATGTGTGATTTTCATCTGTGTGTGCAAGTATAACTTCAGGTTTAGGTTTTCACACCATTTTGCCTTTATTTTTACTCTATTTATAATTATATATCCAAAAACATAATGAATGAACATTTTATTACTAAAATAATAAAGTAATAAAGTCATAATAAGCCTCTGAATGCAAACCTGCATGATCTGTTTAGTTTTTAAATACATGCAGGACATCAACTGGCTGTATAATACTTAATTTCTGCCAGAATTAATGTGATTATAAGAGAAGTCCATCTGACTATAGAAAAAATATGGTTCAATATTCCATATAATTGTTCATTTTGCAGAATTACATCCTTGTTTTAAGGAACATGGTAACAAATACTCTTCTGTGCTTTCTGTCTGTGTCAGTGATCAGCAAACACTCACGAGTCACCTTTTCCCAGGCCACAGGAAAACCAGTTTAGGAACTTTCCTATCATACTGCTCTGTGCACTGTCAGTGTAAATATTGTCCTACTGAGTCTCATGGGACAGCCTTCTGGTTCTCATTTTTATCTAAGAAGTGGCATTTCTCAATCACAGTTAAGTAAGATTCTTACTTTGTGTTTAGAATAAAAATGCTCAAGTATTCTTCATTTGAGTGTCCTGTAGAAATTTCTCCTACCCTTTCTTTACCTTGGTTCTAGAAATAAGTGAGTGCTAAATAAGTAATTAATTTTGTTTCTTATTTCAAACAGAAGTAACAACAGAAGAAAGTGCTTCCAGGAGAATTATCCTGGGTTATATTTAGCCTGGATTGACCTATTTTGGTGTGCAGTCATATGTACAACCCTCTACCTGGCCTCATCCTCCCTGGGAGCTGCTGAGTGTTCCTGTGGGCACAGAGTGCAACGTGCACAGAAGAACCTCTGCTGAAAGACACCAGACACAGATTTATGTCTGACTGATTCAATAGGAAACCAAAAAATCAAGTAAGGAAAAGCATATGACACAAAAATATACAAAAGTCACTGTATTCCTGACAAAGCTGAGAGGACACACTTGGTAACTCCTTGGGCACATAATGGCAGGGGATGGGAGGGGTGTGGGAACTGCAGATGTAACAAGGAGTCCTCCTCAACCCCTCCCTGCGTTGTCTGGAGGATTTACTTCCCAGCATTACTAGTGCCAGCTGATATTTTCTGAAAATAGGTTTTTGCTTTGTAGTTGCACTGAGGTCAATGATCTTCTCAGGCACATTTAAATCAAAACTACCCTCCCCACCTTGGTCTGGTGTTTTCTTTGACATCCAGGTTCATTGACATCCAGGGCTGCCCTTCCCAAGAGCCACAAGCAGAAAATGCAGGAACTCCAACTATACACCTGCAATAAAGTTAACAATAACCTGAAAGTGTATGGAAAAAAATCAGGTAAACCAGAGAGGTAATTCAAAACTATTCTCCAAATCAGTTAATCCTGTCCCAAAGCAAACATGAAAATTGTCAAGAATCTAGAAAGATGGGTGTTTCTTCTGAAACAATATTTCTGCATCACCTTAAGATTACATCCTCAGAAAATAGACAATGTGTTCTCATTAGTTCATTTTGGAAGACAAAAACAATACTGATAGTTTCAGGTAGAGTTACAGTACTCTGTATGTATGAACTTTATGTATTTCACAATCATGACAACTGATAGAAAGTTATTGTCAAACAAACCGCTGGTATTGTCAAAGACACTGCTATGCCATTATTAATGAAACACATTTAATATTGGTTTTAATTTTCCTTCTATTTTTCCTTGCTTTCTTCTAGTGAGCTGTTTGACTATTTCTCTGCTTCCAGACAGCTGCCATCCCACTCTGGAAACCTCCCTGGTTTGGAACATTTGGTGTAATTTACAGGTTTGCCATTCACACCTATAATACATTGTTTTTCTAGATGAAAATGATTTCATCCCCCATAAAGGCTGTGAGAACCCATATAAAGAGGACAGTACAAATAATCTTTATCCATTATGATTTATTCTCTACAATACTTCATTAGAGGATAGAGTTCAATTATTTACACTCAGAAGTTATTATATAGGTAGGAGGCAACCAAGTGTAATACAAAGAATTGGTCTGACATCTCTGCACTGAAGGTCAAGAGGTCTCTTGCTTTAAGGAAATAAATTAACCAAAAAAAATCCCAACAAAACAACATGTAGTTTCCAGAATACAAACAGAAAACAGCACTAATAGTCCATGAAGATTGCAGGTTTGTTAACGTACTATGAAAACAAATTATTCTGTGCAAAGGTTAAAATGAACTCTTAGATTTCCTTATAGATTTTTTTTTTGTTCTGATAAATTGTAGATATGTGATATTTTGCCTATAAAACGTTCCCAAACTGAAATGGTCTCAGTTGAGATTGACTGTTGAACAATACAAAGGAAAAAAAACCCAAAGAACCTCACAGTGGAAACATTCCAACACTGACAGACTCCAGTGATCAAAGACATTCTCCTGCAGTTACTGTAAAACAAAGACAGTTCATCATTGCAGTGAGATTATTTCTCAGTTGTGGTTGTCATGAGAATAAACCCTCCTAGACCAAAAGGCACTTGCTTCTAAGGATGAGTTAATTCAGATCTAACCAGGTAACAGTTGCTTTGAGTAGTTCCAACCTGCTGGCCCCAGCCAAGCAACCACTCCTATCTGTTGGTCACTGCTTTTGGTTGCCTCCATCTTGAGACAACTCAACGTACAGTTTGTTTCTAGTTCACCTCCTTCATCCTTATGCATAGCTGCCATGTAATGATCTAGAAATGGGATTATTTCCTGAGACCACCTGTCCTTGTCATACATTTCTCTTGGCTAACTTAGCTACTGACACAGTTTTCAACTGATTGGATAGCTGGACCCTTATGGGATAAAGCCACGAAGGCCTGTTCCTTGGGCAGCAGAGCAGTGTTTCTGATCTGCTGGCTGCTCTTCTCACTGCAACAAGACAAGAACACAGTACATATTTAGAGGCGCCTTTTTTTCTTTTCTTTTTTTTTTTTAACAGACTGAGTGGGGAAATAGAAGTGGGATAGGATAGGACTTTCCCAGTCCCAAACCATCTGTCCCACTTTAGGCTTAAACCAACCAAGTTGCTCAACCCTAAAATTCTGTTCTTTAAAAAATGACAGCTAACCCTCCCCACCCCGCCGCTTATTCATCCCCTAGTCAAAGAAACTGAAACCAGGAAAACACTATACACTGTTGAAGACACAGAACAGGGCAAACATCTGAAAAAGAAACAGTATAGTTGAAAAGCCTGGCACTGTGTGCCTGCATGACCAGTCTCACCGAGCGTGCTCAGGGGTGAAGTTTTAGCACCATTTTTTTGCTTTTGTAAAACCTTTTAGAAATTAAATTCTAACATAGAACACTTGAACAGGAATGAGTGTAGCCCTATGTATCATACTGTTTGACAGCTGAAAGGCGAGTGGTATGTCCAGAGCTGACCCCACTCTCCCCCATCACTACATGGCACCTGGGAGAGTAATTACAAACTGGAGTGGATTGTAACAAGACTGATTTATTCTCAGCAGCAGGAAGTCATGAACAATTCCTTCAATGGCTTTCCAACAACATCACAAGGGAAAAGTGGCAATTTGTAAGAATGTCCCAGTACAGGAGGAAAGCTGGGTCGATACTGGATCGTTATCCAGAGTGATCTCCCTCACATTTCTCTCCTCCAGCAGAATGAGACACCAATACAAAGCAAAACTGCATAGTTGTGCATTGCGTCCTTAGGATGGGAACAGCAGCCTGCAGTCCTGAGCTTCCCACCTGCCCTATTCCCTGCCACGCCAGGGCAGAATTTCAGGCTTCAAACACCAGCCAACTACCACACACAAGCAGGCTCTAAGGATACATGCACCAAACAGCCATGACTCTGCTATACGCTTGTATCCTCTTTCCCCACCATTACTGACCCTCCACAAACTTGGAAAACAAGCCAACCAACACCACCCCAAATTGTATTTGAAGTGCAGTTACCTCATTGAGGGTGTGCCATAATTTGGAGTTTATGACATCCCTCAATGATAAAGCAGAATAACAACGGGTAACAACTTCCTCTTAGAGTATCTCTTGTGATCCTCAGCCATTGGAGAAGAACTACAGAATGCACACGAGTTTCACACAGTTTGGGTAATACAGGTTTCCCCACTCAGTGCCCCGATGTGGTAATGACTAAGCTAAGATAAATCTTAGCAGTGAAACTACACAGCTCTATTCCATAGGCCTGCTATGAACTGGAACATTCACTGCCCTGCAGATCGGTGGTCACACTGGAGAAAGTGGCTGTCCTATCAATAGGAAGGTCCCCAAGACTGTTAGCTTAAATTAAACAAATTCCAGCCACTAGTCTCACCTGTGTGACTACACTCAATGCCATGCAAAGCCCTCCCCAGCCCTAATCCAACCTGCTACAAATATTTGGAAAGAAAACTTGATCTTAACAGAGAAGACTGTCCAGGGACACCTTTTCTCCCACACACACAGCATGTGCCATGTTGGTCTCTTACAGGCACGAGAGTGCTCTAGTTCATAGCAGGCTTCATCAGCAAGCTCTGTCTGGAAACCCAGAAAAGTGAAAACCAAGAGGATTTCTAAAGAATCCAACCTACCAAGGATCTGAGCCTCAAAACCTTCTAGGGTTTGTTTAAATAATGTATTCATTTGTCACGTCTCTAAGTGTTTTCTGTTGGTGAGGAAGGGGTGCTACCCAGGTGTTCAGCCCTCCCCAGGATGTGATGTCCACCTGTGATGCATGGGGACTGCAATCAGCTCTCAGTACACAACAGACACCAGAGGTTAAAAAAAATTAAAAAGAACCTAAAAAATGTTTTGTTGGACTCCGTTGCCCAGGCTGCCAGGGGAATGCTCCTACTTGATCTGGGGGGCTTCCATAACAAACAGCTCCAGTTTCCAGAGTGTCAGGAACACCCAAGAGTGGATCAGTCCAAAGCAGCACTTTCATTCCAAGCAGACTTCTGTACCTCACGACAGTTCGTAGGCGTGGAGCCCCAATCCAACTGAACGCCCACTCAGAGGGAAGGCTGAGATAAGGCTTGAGCCCCTGAAGTCCTGCCACGCTCTCCTCCTCCCCCCAGGTCAGCAGGAAGGCAGACTTGGCAACGGAAGCTAGCATCATAAAATGGTGCAGTAATAGAAGTAACTGGACCAGGAGGAGGAGGCGTCTGCCCCAATGATGTCGTAGCCATTGGCAGCAACTGGGGAGTGGGACTGGTCATGCAGCCGTGTGTCAGGAGTAATGATTGTAGAGGGGCGGGGCATGAAGAGTGCCGTTCTGGAAACAGTGCTGGCGGGAGGCCATGTACTCTGCATAACTGATTGTCACCTTCTCACTGCGGTACCTGCGCAACAGGGGCAGAAAAACAGCGTCAACACACACGGAGGGACTGAACAAACCCCATTCATCCCAGACCACCCTCTGAGTCACAGCCGGTGACAGCCAAGAGCAACGCACTGACTTCATAAACTGCTTCCTTTGATACTGCCTCATGCAGTAGCCTGAATAACCCATCTGAGCTTGAATTAGCTTCACTGTCCCAAAAGCTGAGCCCTGCTCAAGGTGATCGCAATTCAGGGGATGCCTGAAGTAGCACACAGGAAACAAATTATGAATTTGTATTCTTTTTATCCACTTGCAGTGTTAAAAATGGCATGAAAAGTTTGCTGGAAGAAGACTCAGTTACAATGACTAAATAATCAGTATTGCACCATAGTTTACTTTTGTGGTTATCCTCCCATTTGAAGGGCTAGTGAAAAAAATGATGGAAGGTGAGTAAAGGGAGGTTAATTATAGCATATAAGTGATGGTCCGTGTTGTACAATGAGAATTCACAAGATGTGAAGCTCTTTGGAGAGACCAGAGTTTTCCAGGTTTTTCTAAAGCACACTTACACAACAGATACACACAGTGGTTGTGAGTTACACTAAGACCATGTTATGCTTGATTTAATGAAAACCTTTGTCCTGTCCTCGCCTGTTCAAAAAAACCCTGTGCATGCACTAATTTTTGCAGAGGTAAGAAATGACCTGATAAATTAATATTTCTATACAGAATCAGAATGTCCCAATTTTTACTAACATAAAAGGAGCAGACACCAATAAGACAGCCAGGGGTATAGAAAACCAAGCAAATTCTGAAAACCAGCCAAATTTGAGTGTGGTTTGGAGACAGCTGTCACCTACAAATAGCTACAGCATCCACAGATGAGCACACTGAGAAAAGGAAATCCATTGAAAAGATACCAAAAAATCAACCTCTTTAACTTTTAAAGGTTCTGCTTCTGATCTTTCACACAGATGGTAATATCAAAACCAGTGACACTTCTCATAGAAAATGCCAACTTTGATCCTGCATGGACCAAACATACTGTGCTTCATTCCATGTGGCACTATGTGCCTTACACAAGGCATTTGCAGTCTGGTCTTTCACATTACATTTCTCATCTGAAAGAGGCATGAAGACTTAACTCAAGCACAAATACTTTAAATTACCCACAAACCACTAAAAAGTAAAATTAAAAAATGACAGATACATCAATTTACCTGGTGAGTTTAATTGTTTTCCTAAAATCATTGGTAATGGGAGCCTTAAAGCCACCTTTCCTGAGTAAGGAGTCTATGGTCTGGATCTGATCCCAGTCTATTGGAAAAGAGAAGCAAGGGAAATTTTTCAATATAAAAAAGATGTTTCAAAACAACTGGAGATACATTAAAAGGACTCTAGAAAAGCAAACAACTAAACAGGAAACTCTGAGCTTTAGAAATCCCAGTGCTGAAGTGGACATACAGGGCCTGATGCATGTACACTATCTGACCATGTCAACCCCTTTTAGTTTGTATTGGAGCTGGTCTATGAAATAGTAATCCCATTTCCCATACAACCTCTCTTGTTACAAGGGTCTGTGCCTTGCTTCTGTTTCAGGGACCCCAAACTGTTTCATCATATGCCACTTAAGTTTAGCTCCCTAAGCCTTGAAAATAAGAGTCCTTATCTCTTCACACAGACAAATGGTGCTCCAGTGGTATCACTGGTGCTCCAGTGATAGCACAGTGCACTGCTATGTGAGAGATCAGAGCTGAAATTCCTACCTCAGCCTTTTGCCCCAGAGCCAGGAGGATGTAACCACTCCACTCTGCTAAGTGGAGGAAAGGAGGCAAGATTTTGAGGAGTTACCATGGTGACCACTACTCTGTTTGAGTGGGAAGTGTGCTCCAGAGGGGCCCTGTTTGCAGCCCTCCTCTGGAGTATGCTACTTTAGCAAGAATGAGGAGGAAAGGGACCCTTCTGTAGGTATTGTGCAGCCTGCAGTCATCCCAGCCAGCAGGAGAAACACAGAAGAGGAAAGATGCAATGCTGAATGAGGCTGGAAGATCCACACTTTGAGATCCTCTATTTCTTAAGCCATTAAATATCTTTACACAAAGATACAGCTGTACAGCAATGAGAGAAAGGCCAGATGAAAATCCAGCAGCAACTGTACCAGGTGTCAGCAATCCAGACTAAGCCTGGTGGCTCCATGGCACTCCTATGAGGACAACAGGACAGCGTTGCAACCCAAGCTCAAAATCCATAGACTTCAGTTACCCAGTTCTGTGACCCAACATGTTGACATGTTTGGCTGCCATCTCAAACCCACCTTGTTCCTTAGCAACCTCAGGTAAATATGTGGCTGTGCGTTTGACACCTTTCTCATTGATGAACTCTATTCTGATCCCATGGATACCAACCTATAGATGGAAATGAACAGCCGTAAGAGGTGTTTGCTAACACTGAGCCCACAATTGAGTCACCATTCCCACAACACTGGGTAGCTCTCTCTCTCTGGACAGTTGGGCTTTTGCCTGGATAAGGATATTCTCTTCCCCACCCTCTGCTCTTGCCAGGCAGGTCTCACAAGCAGCTCTCTCGGCAGCCTAAAGGACCTCTGGTACCATTTCCCAGTGAGCCTCACCAGTGTCCCTGACACTTCTCCTGAGGTAAGTGTTGTCAGAAGTCTGACAGTTTTCAGTCTTGTGTGTTGGGCAAGAGAGACAAAATCTCTGCACACAAGAATCATGCCCAAAATAGAATCACAGACTCACAGACTGTTCTGAGTTGGAAGGGACCCACAAGGATCATCGAGTCCAACTCAAGTCAATGGCCCACACAGGGGATTGAACCCCTGACCTTGGCATTATTACAACTACAAAGTCCATATAGGATCCTAAAAATCATTCACACCTTCAGTTTAAAGTACTTCTTATTTCCAGTTTCTATTCACATCATCAAAATACTTCCCAATCTTTTAAACATGTATTTACACCCATCTCCTACTGGGTCAAATCCATAAACAACTTTCAAGTTTCTTTCATTGCCATTCAGATCCCCTCCCAACAAAAAGCACACTGCCAGCCATTCTCTTTCCTCCCTCCTGGTTTTCCACCCCCATTTCTTCCATTCCCAGTCTCTTCTATCCCCATACACACTGTAATGAAGGAGACACATCACCATGTACTAACCCGAACCCGAACGGAATGAGAGAGTGATGCAGAGTTCCAAATGCACCTGTTCTCACCTCCCAGTCCAGGTAGTCACTGGCATCCTCAAAGTTAGTGAGGAGGGAGACAGAGCAGAAGAGTTTGGGCAGCTCCTCGCGGGTCAGGGGGGGAAATCGGCTGTCCTTAAGTGCACTGAAGGGAAGAGAACATACATTGCCTAATACAAGCAGCAAATTAAAGTGTCAGATGCTCAGTTATTCCCCTTTTGATGATGCCTCCCTGAAACGTGTTTCTCTGCTACTGCAGAGAAAATTATTTGCATCTCTCCCCAGTCTACTGAGCTGTAATAACAGTGTTGCTGTTCAATACATACTGCAGCCAGAGAGAAATCACATGCTACAGAAGATGTCAAAACTGTTACTATGCGAGACAGATTTGACATTAGGCTGAAAATGTCAACCACAACTCACCTGTTGCAAAGATGTTCCACTAAATCCTGATGTATCACCTCACCCTAACTATTGTACACTCCTCAGGTTTATTTTATTGTGAAGCATTTTTGATTGAACTATGTTGATCCAACATACTAACCTTGAATCCTTACAGATTTTCAGCAAATGAAACTAATTTCAGACTTATTTCACTTTTGACAGTTACCTGGTTAATGTGTATTCCCTGAGTCCTGAGTGAAGATTCATGGCTGAAAAGGTCCCGATGCAGCCACGAAGCCGCTTGTCTCGCCCCGTCTTCCACGTCACAAAGAGTGGACTGAAAAGGAAAAAAAAGAGAAACCTTCCAGCCTCTAGAGATACTTGATTGCTAAGGGGAGAGTGCCAAGGTGTCAGTGAGCACTCACACATGCCCTTGCTTTCTTGCCCTCCAATAAACCCCAACAAGCAGGGCTGCTCCCCAGCACTAACAGACCTCATGCCCACACCTCAGCAAACTCCAGCACCTCCCTCCACCTTTCCAGCATATCCCTGCACTCCAGCAGTGCTCTGGAAGTGCTCCATGGACATCTCCCTGGACAGACTCTGAATCTATTGAGTGATACGGCTGTTTGACCCCACTGATCACCTGTCAGTGTTGGCCACTCTTCATGGCACCCACCAGTTTACAGGAGAGTGCACATAAAAATTAACACAGGTGAAGCAAATAAGAGTAGTTATTTACAGTACCAGGGGCGGTCCTGTGGCGTAGTGGAGAGCACTCTGGTCTCCGACTCCCAAGGTCCTGAGTTCGAGTCTCAGTACGGACCATCCCTTGGCAGTTCAGTGCCTCCCTGCCATCCGATCCTGTCAGATCTCGGATGCTCAGCAGGGTCAGCCCCGGTTAGTGCCGGGTGCTGTGACAGTCCCAAGGACTTCACTGTCACTGTCCAAGCTCGCTCGGCCGTGGCAAATGAACCTTTAGGACTTAAACGGTGGGGCCAGTTCTGCGCACGCTGAGCCTCACCTAAAAAATCCACTGGGCAGGCTGGGAGGGCACACCCATATGGGGAGAGCCCTTCCCAAATCTTCGTTCGCGAAGACTGGCCATTATTATTATTTACAGTACCAGTGAACCTGAAAGATCTCCAGGCATTTTGCAATTCATCTACATATGAGATTTGTGATGAAAGTTTTTCTTTTTGGTATTCTTTAAAAGAATAAAGAGAAAGCCAAATTATTTTTTTCCCTGTTGCTTCCATGAGGATCTGACTTGTGGGTCTGTACATAAGGCTTGAGGGGTTTGTGTCCACCTTTTTTGCTTATCTTACATTTGATTTATATTTACACATATTCTCTCCAGTTGGACATGTATCTAAATCACAATTGTTCTGACTGAAGGATCACCTGGATTTCCATTTTCCTGTCTACTATCAGGAATTTACAGGCATAACACCAGATTTTCAAACTCAGCAGGCTCATGTCAAGCTAGAACCCATGATTTAGCCTCAAAGAACAAGTTCAGAAACAACAGAGCTCTGTGAAAACAGGTAAAGTTGACTGTCAACATTAAATACAAAAAATTACCTTCTGTAATTGTGAGTGAAATTGCAAAGAGTTGTAGGGAGAAACACTAAAGAAAGGACAGTGGTGGCTGCAGCTTTACCAGAATCTCCAAACATCTGGAAAATTTTGTAAGGCAACTGATGATGCTGTTCTAATTATAAAAACAGAATGAATGATTCTGTGACTTGTTCAGACTACAGAGTACCGAGTACAAGACATCAGTCTGTGGATTTCTATAGAACTATACGTAATATGATAGAATATGATTTTCTGAGATTAAACAAACATTGACAGGAGTTCTGAGCCATCAAGACTGATTCAACAACATAGCTCAGACATTTACTTTCCTCACATACTTAAAGCTCTTGTAAGCAATGTCAGGAGCTCTCCTCACATACTTGAAGCTCTTTGCAGCAAATATTACAAAAAATACTAAGATACTCTGTTCAGACAACAAAACCAGCATGGAGTGTGAATGATTTCTCCAATACAGTAACAGAATTTCTTATGCCTAAGTAGTCAGAACATAATTTAAACTGTAGTGGAGAATCCATGTCCAGTGCTGTTCCTCAGAGCAACAATGGAATTAAAAACCATCACAGCACAAATCCATCATTCAGGATCCAGTTACCAGCTGGGACCAACAGCAGAACTACCCAAAATAGCAAACAGCCTGTGAGTGATAATTGTGAAGGACTTTGCCCACAGAAGGAGCAGGAACATCCTTCCACACCCAACAACAACCTTATTGTTGCTTGACCAAAACAGGCTATTTACTGTTCTGGTTTTCCAATGACACTTCAAGGCACTTGCAGGAGATCATTCCTCTACACTGTTACGTAGCCACCATATGTTGAAACAGCAAACAGAAACAGAGTGGAAGAAAATACATTAGAAAGCTTACAAAGAAAAAAAAAAGATACTAAACACAGGAGATCTCTGAGAAACACTGTCACAAGTTCAGTGGAAATTTACCTTAATCTACTTAAAGTTTTGAAGCCATTGCCCAGCCCATGTGACACTGACTCCAAACAAGAAAGGCAGGGGAGAACAGAAAAACAATCTCTCAAAGAGTACAAATCTAAGTTAGTTCCCCTTCCATTCAAAGTGCAGGGTCACATTTTTGATTCACCTCTTTCCCCTTCCAAAGGGAAGAGGCTGAGGGAGCTGGGGGTGTTTGTGCTGGAGAAGAGGAGGCTCAGAGGTGACCTCAGCACTGTCTGGAAGTGCCTGAAGGGAAGTTCTGGCCAGGTGGGGGTTGGTCTCTTCTCCCAGGTACTCAGCAATAGGACAAGGGGGCACGGGGGGCTCAAGCTCTGCCAGGGGAAATTGAAGTTGGAGAGCAGAAAAAACTTCTTTGCAGAGAGAGTGCTGAGGGATTGGAATGGGCTGCCCAGAGAGGGGGTGGATTCCCCATCCCTGGAGGTTTTTAAAGTGAGCTTGGCCGTGGCAATGAGTGCCATGATCTGGTAAAGGGACTGGAGTTGGCCCAAGGGTTGGACTTGATGATCTCAGAGGTCTTTTCTAACCCAATCCATTCTATGATTCTAAGGATGTGGCACTGAGTGAGAATCCACCATATCTTGATCCAACCCCACTGTGATCACCAGCCCAGGGCACGGAGTGCCCTGGGCTGGTGATCACAGTGGGGTTGGATCAAGGGTTGGACTTGATGATCTGGGAGGTCTTTTCCCACCCAATCCATTCTGTGATTCTATGAAAAAAACCCACAGCCCATGTTTCCACTTGCCTCTGACACAGCTTTCTGTGCCTGCCACAGAAGAGGTGTTATCAGAAGGGACAGGATAATTGCATTCAAAAGGCTGTCATATTTTAACATACCTTAAAGCACATTTTAAACAATTTTTCACTGTGGTCAGAACAACTGAGGCAATAAAAAAAGGAATGTCTAACTTTGTAAACATACATAAAATTTCACTATTTTCACTGCAGAAAAGATGTTTCTGTCTCTGAAGAATAAACACACTCAGCAAACTGCAGATGCAGCTGACAGGGAGTCCATTGCTCAGAGCCCCTCCTTGGATTATTTCCTACATGTACTGAGGAAAGTCTCCTGTCTGTGTTCACCCAGGAACACTTACATGTACTTTGCAACCATATCCTGAGCAGTTCATGGCAACTGTTTCTCCTCCAGCCAAGCACTCCACTGAGACGTGTTTGATGCGGGTTTTTAGGCTGAGAGGGGAATTTCAGCAACTAAAAACTCACTTCTCCAATTGCAACTACAAAGGGAATTTTAAAGTGGAAAAATACAGCTTGTTCAAATTAGAGTTTAGCTTGTACTAGGGAAAAAGCTGTTACAGAACAGATTCTTTGATGCAAGTTTCTTACTATTTGTCTTGCATGGCAACTAGAAACTTCCATGTTGTAGTTTTAGTACCAGTTTGTAACACCTACTATTAAAAAAAATATCAAAGACTGAACATGAAAGTGGAAGAGGTAACCAATTAACTATTTGCACAGGTTCCAAATTGTAATTTCTTCCACTAACCTGAATATTAAAGGGGATATTTTCTTCCTTTACCAAGTTACTGCAGACATAACTACGACTCTTGCAATTCCACCATCTCTCCATTGATTTGTGAACATCAGAATAAGGGACCTCACTCCACAGGGATCTTCCCATAATTCCCATCAGGACTGTTGGCCATGTCCACATCCCCTTGAGATGGTAACAGGGTGGTTTTCAAGTCAGACCCTGTAACTTTTATGTTATAGAATCATAGAATGGATTGGTTTGGAAAAGACCTCTGAGATCATGAAGTCCAACCCTCGGGCCAACTCCAGTCCCTTTACCACATCATGGCACTCAGTGCCACGGCCAAGCTCAGGTTAAAAACCTCCAGGGATGGGGAATCCACCCCCTCTCTGGGCAGCCCATTCCAATGCCTGAGCACTCTCTCTGCAAAGAAGTTTTTTCTGCTGTCCAACTTCAATTTCCCCTGGCAGAGCTTGAGCCCCCCGTGCCCCCTTGTCCTATTGCTGAGTGCCTGGGAGAAGAGACCAACCTCCACCTGGCCAGAACTTACCTTCAGGCAGTTATAGACTGTTATTACACTGTTTATACCAAATCATGCCCTTCACACCTACTTTGTCTTTAGGGCTCAGCACCAGTTTAAAAATCCTGAATAGACTCTGCCTCTTTCTATCTCATCAACAGTCTGTCCAGAGAGACTTCCTTTATAAACATTTGGTTTGTTCAAAGACCTCTTACACTGACATCAGTTATGTCACAAAGGGTCAAAATGCAAATTATTTCTGTATTTTCACTTTGCTCACTCCTATATTTAAAACATTTGTCTTGAAGTCCATTCCATGGCTGTCTCGAGTGGGGCAGCTCACCCTTATGTGCTGCTCTACAGCAGAGCAAACCCCACAGAGCTTTTCCCTGGGGCACATCCAACTATTTGCTGGAAACAACAGCATAAATGCTGAAAACCAAGAACATTTAGGCAAGCATTTGCCCACAGGGCAGAGGAGGTCAGGGCTGGTTATGCTTTGCTGGTGTGCTCATCTAAAAGGCTTGTAATTATGAGCACAGAGATTCCCCATAAGCAATTTTTAACTTTTCAAATCTGGGCATTAAATTCAACCAGCTCCTATTCCCCAAAGAACATCCTTTTTCAAACCAGTCAACAGAAAAAGCAACAAAATCCAGCCAGAAATCTCCTCTGACTCCAAAAGAATGCAGCTGTGTAAAACCATCTCTCTTACCAACTTAACAAGAGGAAAAAACTCCCTTTGCATTTCAAGTGACAAAATAAGAATGAGACTAACACAAAACGTTCTAGAAGGAGCCCACCTAGTGCAGGTATGAACAGCAGCAGGAATGTTCCAGCCTGGGGAGCCCCTGGAAGTGTCTGACAGCCTCGTCCAACGCATTTCTCCACTCATTTGGATTTACAGCATTACTCAGGTTAGTCTGGGCAGCATTCAGAATGTGCATCCTTAATCCTACTGGGATAATAACTATGGAAGCACAACCTACATCCTCCTGGGAGCCAGTAAGGTGGGCAGACACTGAATACACCAAGAAGTCTTTGACCTGTTTAAGCCATTGTTCCTTTACATCAATTTGAAATTCATTAACTTAAAAGTTGTTGACATCCTTAGTTTATCTGTTGTTCTGGAAGAGTGTCAGAAAGTCTGTCTGTGATTGATCTTTCCCCTATAATTCTTTCACCAAACATTTTAACAGCATTAACATTTCCACACCTATGCACTCAACCTTCAGATGAACATGAGCTAAATCTCACCAAAGTGAAACAGCTTCATAAATCCTTCCCCTCATTTCTCATACACTTCTCCTTTCGTGCTAACCTTGGTACCTCCTTGAAAACTAACTCTCTTGGCACTGCTGGGTTCATGGCTGGACCAAAAGGTTTTTCCAGCCTAAATGATTCTGTGATTTCTCTTCACATTGCCCACTAACAGTCTCCCCAAAACATCTTCTATAACTGGCAATGTTTTGATTCCCCTTCCTGCCCAACCCACTAACCTGGACAGCTGAACACCCCTGGCAGTGTCCTTGTCCAGTTCCCACCAGCCAAGCATTTGTTTCAGGATAAGCTGGAAACTTCTTCCAACTTCTTACTTTATTCCCTTTCCACCTGCTTTGCAGAAGGAAGCCTCTTCCACTGTCTCACATTAGCTGGAGCCTCTTCAAATTAATGACATTATTTTACTGGTCCTTTAGTGCAATTTTACAGGAGGAAAAGATCAGTTAATTTTTTGCGGATGAATCTATTTAGAAAGAAGGGGGCAAACTTTTATGTTACCATTAGGTGAGTTTGCACTCCAGTAAAGGACACAATGTCTCATGGGCACACCAGAGTGCAGGCTGAAGAAGCACCACACCTCCTTGTACTCCTTTCTGTAGAGCTAAACATGTTCTCCCTTGAAGGCCACTCTTCAAAGCTAATTTGCTTACACCAAACCCCACAATATTTTACACTTTCATGCACTTAAACACATCATTTTTTCTTTCTGGCAGACAAAGCAAGCAGCAGAATGTCCCCCTTCCCCCTGCACACCAGTTTTCCCACTTCCTAGAGGAAACCCTTCAACTGTATCCAAGCAAACAGCTCTGGAAGCTGTTTCCAGCTGTCCTCCCAGAGGCAGATACTCACTAGGGGTCGTTGGTGAACCGCGGCAGGCGTGGCTGAGGGAACCCGTAGAGGTGACAGTAGAGCACATCAAAGCAGTAGCAGCACATCTCTGCTGTCACCACCAGGTTCTTGGTGCTGTTGGCAGTTCCATTGGGCCGACTCAGCGGGCTCAAAGCTCCTGAAGTGGGATTCATCCGAGTAACTGGGGAGTTCCCTGGGCCCAAAGTCAAGTCAGATACGTTCTCCCTTCCATTATTCCCGTCTGTGTGCTGGTGGTTCTGAAGAGGACCTGAACTGGAGCCTGGTACAGTTGTGGTCTGATTCCCATGGCTGTGCGTTCCACTCCCAGACAACTTGGGCTTCTTCACCCCACAACAGCCGGCTGCCAGCTTGGGCTCCAGGGGAGGGACACAGCGTCTTTTTCCCATCCTGCTTCCAAACTTGCTGCCTGGAGCACTGCAGAACCCTGGCAAGGTGGGGAGGGGGATAAAAAAAAGCAACACACTAAGAGTTACGGGTGAAAAATTTTCCTGCCTCTGCTCCAGAGGAAGAAAACCCTCCCAACATCACCAATGCAGCACTGGAGCCAGTTCAGCAGGTGGAGTGGGGGTTTCACACATCAGTTGGGAGAGTGTGGATGTCTGAGGGAAATCACACTTGACAAGTTATTGATGAGGTGCACTGAATACTTATAATAGGTGGCTTATCACCAAAAGAACATAATCAGACTTCCCCTAAAGAGAATGAAACTAGAGGAAACAGAAGAAAAAAAGACTTTGGACCACAGACACACCCTATCCACTGCTTTACTTCTCCTGCTCTCCTGTTCCTCCTCAGTCAGTGCCTGCACCAGTTACAGAACAGCTGCTGACAAACCACCAGTGCACGTCCCTTCCCCATTCCCAACAGAAGGGACAGCAGCACCAAATGGCACCTTGTGGGTTGGACTCCCAGGGGTGCTGACCTTGATTTAGCATTGGCAGGATAAAAGAGGAGTTATGAGCACTGAAGCAACAGACTATTTTCTAAACAACAGACTGTTTTCCAGACCACATGAACTGGAATCTGCATTTACTTTGTAGGACTGGGTGAATCAATGGAGCTCACAGGTAAACGTGCAGGAGAGAAGGAGCTACAGCCAGCACAGTCTGAACAGTGGGAAGTGATAATGGCAGGAAACAGGGATGATGTAAAATAATAAACCATCCCAGAGCAGTGTTTTGCTTGCAAAGAAGAGAATATCAGCTCATGCATCACCTGAAGGGGTGGAACAAACACAGGGAGGAAAGGCTGTGCTGTCAAAGATGAACAGAAACGATAGGCAAGGACCACAGGCCAATGGTAACACTCAAACACCAACACCCCCATGAGATCTAAACACACCAAGGGAGGGAAAAGCAGTTCCCCATCTGCGAAATGGGGCTGGAAAGCACAGGCAGAGTCATGGAGAACACAGAGGGCTGAGGTCACACCTGAATACCTGGGCACTACAGGGACCATCAGAGCAACACTCCAACCCTCCCAACTGCACAAAGTCTGAGTGGGGTGGGGGGATGACACACACTGAAGTTCAGGGTGTGACAAATCCCTCGCAGGTGCAAACAACTTTATCCATGAAGTTCCACCAGCCATGGCAAGAGTCACACAACACTGAACTGAACCAGAACTGGTGTAAGGCGTGTTCAGAGATGCACACAAACCACCCACACCTGCAGTGCTTGCTCTGCTCAGGAACCCTCGCCTCAAGGTTTTAAAAGGACCATAAAGAACAACTTACAAGACTTAACGAAAATTGTTTTTTCCCTTGATCTCTACCTTTACAATAACAATAGAATTAAAAAAGAAAAACCAAACCAAGAAAAGGAAAAGTATAACTTTGACAAAGTGAGCACGTAAATTTTTCAGTGCTTATTAAAAGTTCCCCGCTCTGGCTCAGTGAGCGTGCTGGGATAGAGGAGCCTTCCCCCAGTTAGCACTGAAGGCTCAGCCGCATTGGGGAGAATAAATCATTATTTATTTACTTGGCAGCACAACACTCGGTGTGAGCGGGGAGCCGTGGCCGAGGGAGCTCCCCCGCTCTGCAGCACGGCCTAACAAAGGTGGCCGCACCGGCGGCCCCGGCCTCGCTCCCGGGGGCACAGCGGGCCGGGCCGGGCCGTGCTCCGGGGGGACTCGCTCCGCGCTGCCGCCCGCAAACTTTGCGGGGTGCTCGGGGGGTCTCGCGGCCCCGCCGGACACGGCCCAGACACCCCCGGACCCCGCAGGACCCCGGCCCGGGGCAGCACCGGAACCGCCAGGGGGCGCTGCGGAGCGGGACCCCCCCCCGCCCCCC
>VWZD01002598.1:39110-62184 GCA_013396695.1 Sakesphorus luctuosus
GGGGTGCACTCAGGAGCGGCCCTTGCGCGGCGCGGGAGGGGGGGGGCGCATTTCCCTCCGCCCCTCCCGCGGCCCCAGGTATTGGTCCCGCCCGGCGCAGAGGGACAAACCGGGCCCGGCCAAGGCACAACAAGGCCCGGAAGCGTTAAAGGGCCCAGTTCACAAGGCCCCAATGCGTTAAAGGGCCCAGTTCACAAGGCCCCAAAGCGTTAAAGGGCCCAGTTCACAAGGCCCCAAAGCGTTAAAGGGCCCAGTTCACAAAGCCTAAAAGCGTTAAAGGGCCCAGTTCACAAGGCCCCGAAGCGTTAAAGGGCCCAGTTCTGCTGGGAGAAGAACACTGCCCGAATTACTCAAGGCATGTGCTGTCTGTCTCACCCAGGTAGTTCTGTGCTGCTTGCTGAACCAAAGTCTAACACAAGAGACTCCTAGGCCATAAATGAGGTAAATTTTGACATTTAAAATGGATACAAGAGCCCAGAGACAAGATTTTGTGGAGTTAAAGCGAAGATTTTACAAGTTTGACAGGTCATGTCATCCAACAAAGAAAAGGTGTAAGTCCAACAGTGATGAAGATGCTTCAAGATCACCAGAGGGATGAAGTCAGGACACCACCACCCAAATTTCAAGCCAAAGGGAAAGCTCTGCCCAAGTTTCCACCCAGTCATTAATATGGAAATCAGAAGGTGTAACCATGAACCCAAAACTGTATAAATGGCTTATTTTACACAAACAGGCCAGGCAAGTTTTTGCCCAGTATGAACTGGCTTTGCCTCCAACCTTGTTGACAAATACCTTTGCTGCTAAAAGAATAAATCAGTCTCTTAGCAGTTATTTATTTCAAGGCTTTTTCAGCTTCACTGGCCCTGTTTAGTTACAGTCATAGCTGTTTTGGCAGGAGCCATAAATGCCACAAACAGACCAGAGCTGAAAATTCCTTTTTTAGTATTTCCAGCTGCCAGGGGGGACACACAAATCCTCCCCTGCTCCCTTCTACACAGCACTACAAATAAAACCTGCAGGGAAGTAGTGACTGCAACAAGGGGTTTAGGACAGGCTCTGTATCCATTCTGAGGAGAGAGAATGGTCTGACAGAGGGTGGGTTAGAGCAGAACAGTCTGCGGGATGAGGGTTGTGATAACATGAGGGGGTGTGGCTGTGTCAGAGGTTGTGGCTGTGTCAGGGGGTTGCTGCTCTGTCAGGGGGTTGCTGCTCTGTCAGGGGGTTGTGGCTGTGTGAGGTGTTCTCGGTGGACAGCATGGGATGGATACAGGAAGTCACAGTGTTACTTCCCAATTTCCTTCTGAGAACACAAGTGAAACACCTGAGTGAGCTGGAGACCAGACTGTGTAGATCCCACAGAATCACAGAATGGATTGAGTTGGAAAAGACCTCCCAGATCATCAAGTCCAACCCTTGGGCCAACTCCAGTCCCTTTACCACATCATGGCACTCAGTGCCACGGCCAAGCTCAGGTTCAAAACCTCCAGGGATGGGGAATCCACCCCCTCTCTGGGCAGCCCATTCCAATCCCTCAGCACTCTCTCTGCAAAGAAGTTTTTTCTGCTCTCCAACTTCAATTTCCCCTGGCAGAGCTTGAGCCCCCCGTGCCCCCTTGTCCTATTGCTGAGTGCCTGGGAGAAGAGACCAACCCCCACCTGGCCAGAACTTCCCTTCAAGTAGTTCTTGACATGATACACTCACTGCACATTCAACCCCAAGGGAGGAAGAAGCTGGCTCAGCTTTTCTGAGATTGTAAAATGATATTTATGCACACCATTCCTGATCTAAGCTTAGGCAACACAGAACAGGCATGAAAATATGAGCTGGAGAAATCCAGACAAACGTCACTGGATCAGACTTTCCCCTCCTATAGAACAGAGTCCCAGAATGGTCTGGATTGCAAAGGAGCTCGAAGCTCATCTCACTCCCCCCAGCCACGGGCAGGAACACCCTGCACTACACCAGGTTGCTCCTGGCCTCAAACACTGTATAATCTACATGGTTTCCAGAGCACTGGGGCAATACCTTTTTGCCTTTCTAAGGTTATGGAAGAGCATCATCCTTTTAGTCTAGACTTCAATACCAGTTTAGGAAGACTAAGGTTGCAAAGAATCAGGTCAGAATACTCAGAACTAATTAACAGCAAGCTTTTAACTCCTCCATAAACACCTCACACTTTGCTAGTAATGCCTTGGATTTAACCCAAAAGCACTTTGTCAACATGTGAAACAGTTCCCAACCCTACAGAAATCCACTTAATCGTGACTGAGCTTCTTGCAGTGTCCTCAGGAACCCAGGAGTATTGGCACTGGCAGTTTTATTACCCTGACAACATCAAACAAATACTTGACCAGTTATGCATGTTCTGTTCCCAAGGCACAAGAAATGCAAGCTGAGAGCAGCAGTTTGAGTCCCACCTTTTCATGTCTTACCTCTCTTTTTAATTTCAACATACACACCCACACACTCCTTTCAGGCTTGAAAAACTGGAGGGGTATTTTGTTTTCTTTCTTCTAGCCAAGGAGAAAAAAAAAAGATCAGAAAACACGTTACTTTAACTTTCCTAATACCAAAGTTATAGTATCATTATACTAGAATTGTATCTTACAATGGAAGTAGTTTCATTTGAACAAGTAAAATCAAGTTAATATGAAAGGCTGCCATCCAAAACTGAAATACGGTTTGCATGTGTTAATGACACACGAACAGTGTGAATATGGACTTTCTACTTCTCTAGTTTAAAAAAAATAATCAGAAAATAAGAATTAAATACTATTCTTTCACATCTAAGTTCTGAAAGAACTCGGTTCTGAATAAAGGAAGAATAACAGCTCTGTAACTGGATTTGTGAAACTGAAGCTTCCTGGTGAGTGGACTGAAAATGAACTGATCTGGCAACCTTTCTAAAACACGAAGGTTAAATGCACAAGTGCATGGGGAATAATCCATATTGAATAATCCATATGGCAGCTTTAGGTGCTGAACTGGGAACAGTGTTCCTCTGCCCCACCACAGCACAGGACGCTGGCTGCTTCCCAACATGCTCTTTCTCCCCACAGGCTTCTTTCCAAGGCTTTGAGTTTGCAGGTTGAACAGTTTCATTGGTACAAAGTTACACAAACTGCTCACATAAAAAAACCTCCATTTCCTTTATTCATGTTTTCAGGATGTATGTGGTACGTACAATTAACATTACACCAGCTACAGGAAGCCCCTCTGTTGCAGGAGGTACTTCAACACAAGTAGCCCAGAGCATCAACACAGACACACACACAGACACTACAATATCACTTTGAAATGATTTCCCCCCCACTTTGTTTCCTTTATTTTTAGTTTTTAACTTGACCACTGGGACTTCTGAGCCGTTGGAGATCCTTTGTGGCAGATCCCCTAGTGCAGTGGCACTGGTGTAAGAAGGCTGCTTCAGACACTGGAAGGTCAGAAGAACGAGAACTGAATGGGGCAACTGAAAGTGGTGTCATTTCCAACGCTCAGGAGCTTGGCTGCTGTCTGGGTCCATACCTGTATGTCGGCCTCCTGGTGTCCCCTGCAGGATCTCCTGTTACAGATGTGCCCATACTTGACACATCAGGAGGGTTAAACAAGTGGGACTGGAAAGACTTTAAAAAGGGATGAGCCTGAGAGAAATCTTTGTTCATTATGACAAGATCAAGGACAAGCCCTTCAGTCACCAGGCTTCACATGTCCATCTCTTCCCTAAACTCACCCTTTTATTCAGATGCTCTGCTTAAAAATAAACCCAAACTACAAAAAGGTTCAGCTCCATTCTGTACACGTTCTCCATTTCCAGAGTCATTAATCTGTCTTCAGACCTTCTCCTTTCGCTTTAACTTGGACACTTTCTTGACAGTTCCATTCTTGTTTAGAAGCTTCAAAACACGATCCTTGTGATCCAAGACCTTTAGCATGGAGTCTCGGGCCTCATTGATTTGATCCATCACGAGTTTACACCTCTGCATGTTCCCCTGAAAGGAAACACTCGTCATTAGCACCAGAATGTCTGGTCTAAGCAATCCCTGTGCCTTTTCCTAATGCCTCTTGTAACTGATGACACGGGAAGTGAACCACACGAGTTTTTTAGACCAGCTTTTATTAATGGCAGCTGGATACTTTGTAATTAAGGGTGAAGCAGTTTTGGGCTGAGAGGCCAACAGGACATACCTGTATCAGTTCACTGATTCGGTGCAAGTCGTCATCGGTCGCTGCCTTTTTCTTGGGAATGAGTCCCTCCTGCAGGGCAGTCAGTCTCTCATACACATCGTGCTCCAAGTTTGTCTACAAGACATTAGTCCTTCATGAGAAGGGTCACTGCCAGGCTGGCAAATGCTTGCCCACGTTAATAAAGCTACACAGAAACGGTGATAATTCATTCCCCTCTCAGCTGCTCCTGTCTGTGGTTCAGAAGATGGAGCCTCTGGCAAAGCATGGCACTACCATTCCTACTAACACCCTATTCACAGGATTGCTCCTCTTCTGAATAAACATGGTTCCTAACCACAACTGCTTCCCCTACTTCTCACAATACTATTCCAGGAATGCAGAGGTTTTGGGGAGTTTGGTGCTAAAATGCAGAGCACCTACCTCACCCCCAACCTGAAACAGAAGCATCCAGGAATGTGGATCAGTGCTGCCTCCTCAGATCAGCCGCACCATCCCAAACAGACGCTTCTTCAGACCTGTGCATCAGCAGGAGGGAGTTGCCAGTTTTGATCATCTGTACAAAATACATCAGCTCTTATGTCTGGATCAAAACCAACACTCCAAGTTTCCAAGCCACTTATGCCACATTCCTGAGAAAGGGGAAAGCACATCCCACTCCCTTTGGGCACTACACACGAGCTCCTTTATGGTATCCCAGTGTACTGAGTTTGTAACAACATCCTCCTGTCTTACACAGCTCTGTGTTCCCCCACGTTGCAGGACGCTGCAGGCCCCATGCACCTACCAGCTCCACCAGCTGCGCCGCACAGAGATGGACCTTCCACCCTTGTGCACGACAGGATACACCCTTCTGATTGGCAATCTCCTGCAGCATGGCCTTCTTCTCTTCTGCCCCCAGGAAACACAAAGATACAGTACTCAAATTTCAGGAGCTGGACAGACCTCTCTTCTCAAACAACATCATTAACCCAAGTCCTGCTCCCCCTTCATCGTAATAAATGACAGTAAGTAATGTTTTGGTTCAGACAGGAAACTGACCTCCCACTTGCCATGTATAGCTGACTGTTGCTCTCACTTACTAATGGGTTATCTGTATTTCCAGAAGATTATAATATAACCCATTTTTTTCCCATTTAGGGAATGTAGTGTTCAGTGTTTCGAACACCCTGCATGAACAAGTATAAAGGCCATCTTGTACTACTTTTATTCCCTCTTCGATGTATTTATACAGTTGTGAAAACCCAGGCTACTTAAAAATTCTAAGATACTAGCTGAAAAGTCTAAAAGGCAGTATGTGATCTCTATTTCCCCCATATTAGAAAAAAAAAAAAAGTCTTCTTTAAAAGCCCATTGGCCCAAGAAGGCCAATAGGATCCTGGCCTGGATCCAAAGTAGCGTGGCCAGCAGGCCCAGGGCAGTGAGCCTTCCCCTGGACTCTGCCTTGGGGAGGCCACACCTTGAGTGTTGTGTTGAGTTCTGGGCCCCTGAGTTGAGGCAAGAGATTGAGGGGCTGGAGCGGGGCCAGAGAAGAGCAACGAGGCTGGAGAAGGGAGTGGAGCACAAGTGGTGTGGGGAGAGGCTGAGGGAGCTGGGGGTGTTTGTGCTGGAGAAGAGGAGGCTGAGAGGTGACCTCAGCACTGTCTGGAAGTGCCACATCAGGGAAGTTGTGGCCAGGTGGGGGTTGGTCTCTTCTCCCAGGCACTCAGCAACAGGACAAGGGGGCACGGGGGGCTCAAGCTCTGCCAGGGGAAATTGAAGTTGGAGAGCAGAAAAAACTTCTTTGCAGAGAGAGTGCTCAGGCATTGGAATGGGCTGCCCAGAGAGGGGGTGGATTCCCCATCCCTGGAGGTTTTGAACCTGAGCTTGGCCGTGGCACTGAGTGCCATGATCTGGTAAAGGGACTGGAGTTGGCCCAAGGGTTGGGCTTGATGATCTCGGAGATCTTTTCCAACTCAATCCATTCTATGATTTGTTAGTTCAAAAGACTAGTTACACTGAATCTTGGCAAGTGTTAGGTACTAAGTGAGAAAACTCAACTGCAGCCTATCATCACAGTGGTATCTTTTATAAGTGACATCTTTTATAAGGATCCCTTTCTTGAGCAAGTTTCTATCACTGTATGTAACTAGTTTCATCCATAACCACACAATTTTTTGTTTTACAGAACTGTAGCTGATTCTGTGCATTCTCCTTCCCTGCAGTATTCTGGAGCTGACCTTTGACTCGGACGTCGCTGTATCTCTGGAAATGGTGGTAGGCAGCTTTCCACGGGTTGCGGTAGTGACGGAGCAGTGTGATAGGCGGCCTGGGACGCACCGGGACGTATCTGACACCTTCCTCATCTGCAAAAGGATCCAGGGAGAATGGCATTGTCATCACTGAGGAGTGAATGCAGCAGATCAACACCCACAGCAACTCCAGCAGCAGATCAGCAAGAGCTACCTCAGACAAAATGTGTGTGGAGAAAGGTCATTTTCCCTGAACTGAACTACACAGAAAGTGGTGAGGAACAGATACTTGGATTCTCTATTATTCATCTTTAGAAAGTGGAAGCATGACAGAGCATCTTCTCTGGTAAACAAACAGAAGAGAAAATACAGACACATGAATAAGAAAAAGAGTCATCAGAGATGACATTACCTATATACTCCTTTGGAGGAGACTTCCGCTTCTCTGCTTTCACCAGCAAACTTTTGGCAGTGGATTTCTCATCATCAGTGCTGTTTGTTTCCATCATGTCCCCTTCCTCTGTGGAGATGACGTGCTGCTGCTTACGGGGTTTCTTCCTTGGTGAGGCACCAGGTGGCAAATCGCTTGGAGGCATGGAAAGGTTGTTGGCCAGCAGTGCCAAAGATGGGGACACAGTACTTGTAGCCAAAGGAGGGACTGCTGAGAGGAAGGAAAGAGAAGAACCCAAACCATCAGCAGTGTAGAGGCAACATACTGTTTGAACACTACCTCCAACAGTAGTTCCTGTTTCAGCACATTGTGAGGAGCATGGTGTGTATGAACGAGCCAGATACTAAGCCAGCAGCAATTACTGGGGCAAGCCTGTAAGCTCCAGTCTTCAGTGTCTCATATACGAAGTCAGGAAGAATGAGAGCAGAGCCAATTGCCCCTCAGTTGCTTTACATTTGAAGCTTACATTAGTTTGATTCTACAAAAAGGGATTCATGCTAGAATCTGTCTGTGTTACTGTAAGAAAAGACACCTCTGTATGTACACCAGCATGGATATTGCTTTCATAGCAAGCAAGTCCCTTTCCTCTTGTCACAGGGGAGTCATATGGAACCAAAGCAGGATTGCAGCACTCTCCTTGTAGGTGTCTGCTTGTATTGCCAGGCCCTCAGCACCCATTGGCAGGTCACTACAGTGACATGTATCTCTGGAATTGGGCAGGTAGTCTAAGGGGACACTCCCTGGTATTTAGAGGGAGTATCTCCATCAGCCATGACTAAGGCTGCAGCAAAAAATTTCTGGGATGGGATCTCTTGACAACTTGGCATACCCACAACTGCCAGAAGGAGACAGAACCACCCCAAAGAGCTTAATGCTGTCTTGCCTGTGCTCCAGAGCCACCTGTGGCAAGGAGCTGCTTCCTCCCAGGATAATGTACAGCTTCCAAGAGAGCAATAAAACCAACAACTAAACCTGAACTCTTACACTTATGAACATGGGGGCTATTTGTATTATTTTGCCACTATATAGTGTCCAATGGAAGGATTTAAATTTTACTGATCATGCTGTCTGATAGCAACTATATAAGAAAGGCAATACAATGAATATTTTGAGAAGTTCTAGAGAAAAATATGCATGAATCACAGAAGGGCCCCAGGAAGTCCTACTCTGGTCACGAATTCTTCACATATAAGAAAGGCCATTGGACCTGAACAGAAGGATTCGTGAGAAAGCTGAATTTAACTGAGCTGTTCCATAATATATTGGTACCACTACAGGATGTGCATTTTAGGCACGGAATTCACAGAGACTCACTGGAGTTGGATCACTTGAACATGAACAAAGCAGCCACATAAAGAAGTGATTTCATGGGAGATTAGGGAGAAGGCAAAGAACTTTATGAGCAACAAGGCACATGGGAGCCCTGCTGTTCTGTGCTACCATGGAACAGATGCCATTTCATTTTCAGGATGAAAGTGTTGAAATCCTTGTAATTCCCCCACTGTTTCAACAACAAAAGAAGCAACATGATGATTCCCAGCCACCTACCAGACACGGGTCTCATGATGTCCATAGGCTCCATCTCTTCTTTGATCTTGATCTCTGGTACCACAGGGCCCAGCACGGCTGACAGGGCACCGCTCATGGTGGGTGGAGGAGCAGGAGCTGCCACAATGGTGGTGGAGGTGGGTGGAGCAGCAGGGACAGCCCCTGGAATGGTGGACAGCGCTGCTGCAGGCTGTGAGGTGGGACTGGTTGCCGCAATGATGGTCGGAACGGCAGAGGGGGGCTGCTGGGAGGTCGGAGGCACCACGATGGTGGGCTGCTCGCTGCCTTGGTTAGACACTGCCTCCATGGACACAGGGACTGGGGTGGCCATGGACACGTGGATTTCAGGCTTTGGCTTGCCACTGTAACATAAAAAAAGGCAAAACAAAGTGAGGTGAACTGCATCTCAGTCATGAACACCCACCACAAAGTGAACAAGCCAAACTGGAGTCAGACTATCCAGTTTTTCCTTTACCCACCTGCCTAAGTAAAGTGTTCAACAACAGAAGGCGGCTTCATCTCAGTTACATTTCCTCCTCCACTCCCTTTCTAACCATTTGTACTTATTACAGATACTACTTTTTTCCCCCACTCACTGTGAGAAGCAAATCTCATGACTAATTCCAGGTAACTTCAAAATACTTGTAAGAGGATCAAAACAGTTTCACAATGCAGTCAAGAGGAATCTTTACCCAAAGTTGTAGTGGTCCCATCCTCTGTAGGAGCTCCCACTGTGCTTAATACTTACAAACCCACTAAACTGTAAAGCCACTGAACTCAAATGAAACAGGGCAGAAGCTGCATTTACTTTATTCAATACTAATTTCTAAGTACTACAGAATAAAGTTTTGAGGCCTATCCCCTTACAACAGCGCAGGGGTTTGGTTTGTTTCTGTGAAAGCTCATCATCACAGCTGTTAAAGGCACTGCTTCAGCTTCACAGCAGGAATTTCAGATTTGTTCAAACAAACTCAAAATAGTTTGCTTCTTAAAAGAAAGAAAAGCTCTCCAACAGCCAAAGAACAAAACTCAAACGAATGTAATCAGACTGTTATGATCCAGTTGGCTGTTTCCTGAAATCTTACCCAGCAGGCCTTGGGGATCCAGACGTGCTTCGCATGGTGCTCTCGACACGTGTGCTTGTCACTTCAGGGGGCTGAGGGGGAATTAAGCTTTTCCGGACAGCCAGCCTGCAAGAGATAGAGGGGTCTAGTGTTCCACCTCCCTGGTGCAAAGACAGATATCCTTGAGATAAGGATAGGAAAGAATAAGCAAAGGAACCAGCTCTCTCTTACACAAAACGGGACAGGAGTTACAGCTCTATCACTGCTCTCTGTCTTCAGTACAAACAATTTACACAGAGAGTCTCATTTTACTTTTCAAATTAGGTATTATATTTTAAGATAAAAGATTAGTTGCTCTGGCCTAGTCTGACCCTCATTTAGGGCTTCTCCAAGAACAGCAGTTTTACTTTTATCCTGCCAGTTGGACCCCCTTGGTGAGACTACAGGGCTCCAGCAGTGCACAAAGGGGTTTGACCATGCTGCTGTCTGGCACTGCTGCTTCTACACTGAGCAAATCATCTGGAGCTAAACAGTTCTCAGACAGGCATCTACTCCCTTCAGCTGAACTAGACTGTGTCAGAGCCTGAGTACAGGACCTCAAGCCCCAGGTATGGATGTTGGGCAGCATAGGGCTGATTAAAGTATTTTAGAGGCTATTCAGTCTCCCATGGGACCAGAATTCAAATTGTTGTCTAAAATAATTAACCTCTCAAATGGAAACACTCTTTAGAGATCTACCTCTGCTTCTTTAATTTTTCTTACAGCTTTACAGCCTGCAGCTTCTCTGCTTTAAAAGAAGTTTCCACCCAAATATAAAAATATGTCGTTTTAGTCTCATAGGACATACCAGTTCCAAACGTTTTCAGTCGTTAGCTGTGAGGAAATGCACTGTTAATTCTAAAGCTGTCTCTTGTCTCTTTATTCAGGCATTTAAAAATAGACAGGCAACATAAAATATTTTAAGAGTTTAAGTTACTCTGTCCCTTTTTCCTAATCAGATTTCACAGCAGGGTACTAATCCTATCCTTTCCACTCATCCACATATTCTTCCAAGAAAAGCACTGAAGACAAAGCACAGAATTCTAAATTTAGTAGATTATGAACTCTTTCTTTTTATTACACTAAGAAACAAAGCCTCAAATCCACTTTCAAAAGCTAGGAGACAAACTGTCCTTCTCATTTTATTACTGATGGTATCGAAACTATAGCCTGCTTGGGGAGAGGAAAAGAAGCATTTCACAGATCAGCAGGTTACTGACAACCACTGCTGACTGAATAATCTGCTAGAATTTTCCTTATCTCCACTCAAATGATTCCATTTGGCCAGGCTGCATTGCACAGCAGTGTGATTAACACATCACCCTCGAGTCCACTCACCCATCAGTGGCCGGTTTCTTGCGGAGGATGCTCGGGCGCGGGGAGGAGCCCTGGGCTGGAGCGCTGGCACTGGCACTCTGGCTGTGTGTTTGCACAACTGTAGTTGCTGCAGTAGCCGTGTTGAATGTGTTGCTAATAGGATTGGCTACAATGGTGGCTCCATCTGCCAAGACTACTGCTGGGAAGGATGGACATGGACAGAACAGGGACAGAGAGGAGAAAGCAGCCGTTACTCAAGGAACTGTGATGACAAAGCTGGTGTTTGCAGAGCATGTGTTGTCCATGCTCCCTAAGTCCCTCAGTCTCTAACTGCAGTGCTTTCAGACTGTTTTGTAAGCAGTATCTGTGCCACAACAATGTGAGCTCTACATCTTCTGCAGGGAAGATGGAAGCTACCTCCTGCCTAACAACTGCTACTAGGGAAATAATGTTTTCCAGAAGACACAGAAAATGCAGAAATCACTAGGGAGATCACCAACACAACTGGGTCAACAGAGTAACACTCCTAGTGGAGCCCACAGGGCCACTTGTAAGTAAGCTCCCATAAGCTGTGCTTCTGTTTTGACCTCCTGCCAGAGCCTGTTTGGCCAACTAGGGGATGCAAAGCATGCTGACAGCTGGGATGTCACCAGCTGTGCAGCGGCATATTCCCTTAGTTGCCATATCCCACTCCTTCAGTAAGTTGTTGGGGCTTCACCAGACCAATTACTTTTTTTTAATGAAAGATGGTTTCTCTCACAATCCAAGATCAGGTCACCAACCACAGAAAACATGTGGCTATATTCTGACTGCTCCCAGGATCTACTGTACAGCCAGAAATGTTTAGAGAACATTGCTCACTTTGGAGGTTACTTGTCCCACAGGGCCTTACCAAAGGGATTTGTTTGAGCTCAGGCACTACCAGTGTTTTCCATTGAAGTAACCCATCCAAGGCTCCCCACACAACCCACTCAGTACACATTAAAAATAGAGTGGTTCAGAAATATTTGCAGGGAGAATACGTGCATGGCTGTATTCAGTGTCCACCTCTGGACCACACAGAGTGTAACAAGATCATCGTCAGAGCCAAATGTGTGGGACAGCAGCTCAGCAGCTGCCCTGTGCCCAAGGCAAGGACTTGTCTGGCTGATCTTACCTGAGGTCTTGGTGTCGCCCTGTGACTGCTGGGCCCCAATGGGTGCTGGCTGCAGCCCCTGTGTGCTGATTGGAGCAGCGGGGTGGAGTCCCTGTGTCCCGATCGGGGCTGGCTGGATGCCCTGGGCACTGATGGGAGCCGGCTGGATGCCCTGGGCACTGATGGGAGCCGGCTGGATGCCCTGGATGTGCCGGGCATGGGACGCATCGACTGTCATCAGCTGCATGGGGTTGAGGTGGACAGTGGAGGCCACTCCAACGCCGGTCTGAGCTGTTATGGCTGAGTTGGGCGCCTGGGCTGAAACTGGGAGCACAGAACAGACACCTCAGCACACCTACCCAAGAGGTCACCTCAGTTTCCCCTACTGCCTGCCACTCAAATACTAACTTTCAAAGACTATTTTTTGCTATGAAAAATTAATTTGCCAGCCTGCTTTTTGCAGTATTAAATTTGAAAGTAGAGAGGCCAGATTGCCAGAAGAATGAAACATTACTTGTGATTTTCATCTACTTTTTATTTCAATTTGCAACAAGAGAGGAAAGACCAAGTTTGATTCTGCTTTTATTCAGACTCAAATTGCAGTCTCAGAAAGCTGTGCTCTATTTTTGCTCCCTGTCTTAAAATACTTTAAAGTACCAACACTTTTTCTCTGCTTAAATAAATAAATGAAAAAAATCAGAAGCCTAAGTAATTTCTTATTCTCTGAAGGTGACTCAACTCTGAAGTTGAGTACAACCTTACCTGGCTCAGAGCAGGGCTCACAATTATAGGCTGGATTCCACAGCTCAAATAAACACAAAATCTTTTAGGGGCAGAGTAATGTTCCCAATGAAACACCTGATCTAAGAAGTTGAATTAATTTGAATAAATCAACAGCTCTAAGCAACGATGATTCCATCTTTCCAGATCCACTATACAGCCTATTACAGTTCTCCCAGGCAGCACTTAACAACACTGTTGGATCATCTCCAGGTTTCCAGTCTCTACAAAGCTGCACCAGGATTTCTGCAGCCACACAGAGAATGCAAGTGTGAGCTTGCCAACAATGGCCTGCCTTGCTAACAGTGCAGAACAAGCTGGTTTTGTCACTGACACATGATTTCCATCAAGTTCTTGTGCTGACAAGACATCCTAAAAACAGCTGTCAAAACCCTGAAATCTGCACCAGGACCCTGAAAATGTTTCTGTGTAAAGCATTGCATATTAATTCTCTTAATGGAACACCTTACACAAAACACTATTGTTGCAAAACTTTCTACCCAACAAAATCCTTTTGGGATACTACATAAAACACAACTAGCATTTGGAAAGCCAAAGCCAACATTCTTCCTCCAATTTGTGCTCTAAACTCTCCTTATCTCAGTGACCTTTTAAAAAGTCTCCTCTGTGTACTTTCATCTAAGTCCTCATCTGGCTGTGCTCCTGGCATGTCCCTCCTCACACCCTGAACCCCCTGCTTTCAGTTGTCACCACCAGCTACCATAATTAATACCTTCCACAGATGCTTCAAGTCAATTTAACAAGCAAAACGTCTCTGTCAACGACCTCCTGATGAAGAACCCACATCTGCTTTTCTAAATATTAGTATTAGCCTACCATCACTCCAGTACACTATCAAAACTGAACTCCTGACCACAGGTAATCATGTTCTGCCAGGGAAGGCTTAGACTGGACATTAGGAAAAAAAAATCTTCCCAGAAAGGCTTGTCAAGCACTGACACAGGCTGCTTAGGAAAGTGGTGGAGTCCCCACCCCTGGAAGGACATAAAAGATGTGTGGACATGGCAAGAGGGGACATAATTTAGTGGTGGGCTTGGCAGTGCTGGGTTAATGGTTAAGATTGATGATGTTTAAAAGGTCTTTCCCAGGCTAAACAAGTCCACAATTCTATACCTTCCCCTTCAACAAATGGGCTTTGCCACCTCCAAGTCCTTCTGAATTCCCTCAATACTGCTCATAGGTAACATGCTGCCAGCAGACACAGATATTCCATGAAAATCCAAATCGTGCATGTTCCCACAGCCTGGAGAGTGGAAATTATCACATTATATAGTGCCCTAAATCACCCAATAAGGTAAAAATGCTCCAGATTTTGTCACAGAATGACATAAGTCCATGTTGGCCACATGGGCTCACACTATTCATAATTTTTTTGACTGCAAATTACTGCAACAGTTCAAATACATTAATTGCTCCATTCTTCTAAACACAGCACTAATGCAAGTGTGCAATGAATTTTTGCTTTTCTTGGTTTAGGTTTCTCTCTCAAACTGTATACTCATGTGAAAAGATATTAAAAGGACTTGTCAGAACACCAGGAAATGAAGATGCATCGAAGAGCTAGTTTGGAGGATTTGAACTATTTGGATTTGTTGCATCAAAAACTTTTATTTACAGAGATGCCAACCCCAGGACATCAAATGTGAAACTCCAAAAACTGTTATGAGCTGATTTAGTAGGCTCTGTAGTAGTTCAATACCACTTTGCCCATTAATTTTCCCCTTAGCCAGCAAGTCGTCAGAGGCTTTTTGAGACAAATTTTCAGAATCAAGCATAAAAGCCTTTTAGCTCCTTCCATCACTAAAGCTTATAGACAAGCTAAAAGCTCAACAAAGCACTCTGAGTCTGCTGGCCCCAAGTGGGTCTTACCTGGATACTGGCGGATGGTGGACACGGAGCTGGTGATGGGGGTGTAGGTGTGTGCAGTCAGAGGGTAGGCAGAGGGGGGGTATGTAGGTAAGAAATACTGGAACTGGACAGGAACCGACTGCCTACAGGCATCAAAGAGAGCAAGTGTTACACACAACAGTTCAACAGTTCACCTTCAACCCCTTCAACCCACTCCCTGCTCTTTGCAGTCTCATCTTAATAAGCTATCAAGTATCTCAACTATCGTGATGGATTCAAAACTACCAAACCCCCCGCTGGGTTTTTAAAACATTATTTCCAGCATATCAGAACCTAGAAAATCAGCAGGGCACTCAAAACCTACTCATACACTTTCACTGACCAAGCTGCTTTCTCCCCACCTGTTGTCATTCCTGGTTTCCATGGCTACTGGGTTTGGAGATGCCCGGTGACTGGACAGAGGTATAAGGTTACTTCTCTCTGCTGTGTAATCAGACTGGATCCGGGGAGAAGTGTGAGTGATTTGCTGGGGAACCACTTTAGCTGCGTAAAGACAAACAAGTAATCAATTAACAGTCAAAGGAAAAGTTGGTAAGCACTGCAAAGGCAATATTAACTATCCTGTACAAATAACCAATACTACTCTCTCAACCCAGAATAACCCACCCCATCTCCCAATGATCTCCTATGTATGGTGATGGTAAGTTTCCCTCAATAGCCTGAAGGAGAAAGGAGAACAAAGCAATTCTTCTCATAGATTTATACTAAATGGTTATTCTAAATACTTATATAAATTATACTTGCTAACAAAGTCACTTCAGTGAATGAATTTTTTTGTTTTAGGATCAGCCCACTCCCTTCTGCTGTCAAGAACTTAAGTTATCCAAGTTTTGAAAGCAGAACTTCAGAGACCAAGGGAGATGAGATCAAGGAACACAAGTATACGTGGACAGAGGCCATGCAAAGAAAAACACCTACAAAGGCTTTGAAGATGTAAATAGACGTAACACTGAGGTACAGACATGCAACACTCCCCCATGGAAATTTATGGTCAAAAACGACATTGTAAGATTTCAAAGGAACAAGGCAATCAGCAGGAAAATAAGAGACAAACAAAAGGAATCTTATGCAGTTCTGTAGGAAACATCTCAGGCAGATTCCACACCCAAAGAAATAAAGTTCCCACCTTCAGACCTTAGTATTTTACCTCCAAAATGAACACACTAATCAAACTTGACTAGGCTACATCTAACACTTCAAGAAGCACAGGAAGTAACTTTAAAAAATCAATTAATTCTATTGTCAAGCAGTTACAACTTTTAGCATACTCAATGCAGGCTCTAAAATGCCCAAAGGCCCAAATTTGTCTAAAAATTCAACAGAGGAAGTAAATGAGCCACTTATTACTTACTTTTCCTAGAATATCTATTTCTTCCTGGTATTAAAAGAATTAAACCAGCAGACCTGTTAACTGGTTTCTCCCAGCTTAAACTGATTTTCTTCCCCTCCTTAATTTGCTAACATGCACAAACACTGCCAGCATAAACAGAAAAACTGAAGTAACAGCTACACACTCTTCTAAAAACTGAAATCACTCACCAACTGGGATGTTCGAGGTCGTGACAGCTGTAGCATGGGAAGAATGAGAGGGCATTGTCATGGTAACAATGGTGCTTGTAGGCGCTTGGGTGTGAGATACAGAACCTAAAGGGAAAAAAAAACGTAGTAAGAGACCTTTCCTTGGAGCCCTACCATGCCAGTTTATCTATATCCAAATAACCCCCAAACCAGACACCTCCCTGAAGAGCCCAGGAGTTTCTCTCCTGAAGCCTGTTCACACATTTCCAAATGCAGTTTTTACCACAAAAAAAGACTTGCTCAAAAATGATCAGGTTCCTTATTCAAAGAGAAAAGCCAATAAAAACCAACAACAAAACCTACATCCCATGACACTTCCACAACAGCATAATAAACACTCACCAGCTGTGGTTGCTGAAGCAATGGTATTTGTTGCCAAAATAGGTGCCACAGTTGCTGCTGCCACTGGAGTACCAGTACTGAAAATGGTTTTCTAGGAAAAGAAAAGAAAACTTTACAGTTAAAAGACTACTACATTTCAAAACTATACTTCGTATGCAATCATGTTGCACTCACTGTAAATAACACCCATTTCTAACCTCATTCTATGGCTTTTCCCGAATTCAATCTTACCCCTCAAGCTATAAACATCTGAATCAGCAGCAGGAGGGCATTTCCTTGTTGCAGTTTACCTGAGCCATGGTGTGGAGCTGTGGCTTCTGTGTGCCTATGGCGGGGTGGGACGGCAGCGTGATGCGTGTAGCCGTGTCCCGGGGCTGCGCCGGCCGCTGGATGCTGATAGCTGCAGAGGGCGGGTGCTGCTGGATGGACAGCGTGGGGCGGCTGCAGAGAAAGAGAAGGAATCATCAGGGAATATGAAAGGGACACACATCAGGCCCCAGCCTCCTGTGACAGCAGCACTGCAGTCAAGCACGTGGCAAAACTATGTAAGTAACTTGAACTATGCTGTTCTGTCTCACCTGCCCTACGTAGCCAGCCAGGAGGGTATTTTTTGTCAGGGATGCTTTTTAATATTCATGTGTCACTTTTCACTATATCTTCATAAAAAATATGGGACAAATTAGCCACAAGTTCCTGCAACAAACTCTGCTGTCCAGGGAGCAGGACTTCACTAAGTTCTTTCTTTCTCACACCACCAAGCAACACTTCACATTTATACTCATTTTCAGACAAAGAACTGAAAGCATTTGCACTGTGCAAGCATTACTATTTTGGTATTGTATCATCCCACATCTAGAGGATTATCAGCTCTGGATGATTAAGAAGCATTCCCCCTTGCTGCAGAGCAGTGCAGGTTTTACCTGAGGGTTGACTCTGTAGCATGTGCTGTTGTTGTGGTTATAACAGGAGACTGAGCTCTCGTGGCCGAGACTGTTGCCACCACTGCAGGAGGAATAGCGCTTGAAGTCGTCACAGGAGGACGAGACTGTAAAAAAAGAGTCAGAGAGAGAACATTCAGAAAGGAAGTTCTGTTTAGAGAGCAACTAGGAATGACTTGGTTAAAGTTGGCTTTCCTACACCTTTGTCGCTACATTTGGCATTCTCAGACATTTAGTCTTTCTGAATTGATCTGCAAGCTCCTGAGCAGATCTGTCCTGGTTTTAACAGATGTACATTATATGAGTCAGTAACCAACAAAGTCAACAAGACCGGATCTCCTGAAGGTACTCAGGAAAAAACCCGAAGGTCAGTTCCCTTCAGAATGAAAAGAAATCCTGATCCAAGCATACACAGGAAGTCAGAGGTGATTACCTCAAGATCTTAACTGAAAGCACACAGTGAAGATGTTTAACCCTCTATCCCAACACTGAACAGTAGGGAGATGATATCTACAATCTTTGCCTTATATTCATACATAAGCTGAGATACACAGGAGCACATGAAAATGAGATTTTAAAAATTCTACATCAATTCATATATTGAAGACTAAATCAACACCAGGACATTGTACCACACTTTTCAGACTTTAAAACTTGAGCATGTCTGCACTAAATCATCTTCCCAGTTTATAAGCACTTTGGAGAAAGATAACCCCCCCAAATTTCTGGCACGAAGTCTATGAAGGAAATAAAGAAAACAGACTTGGAAGAAAGTTCAGAGTGGCCTCAGCCCAGTAAATAGGCAATTAGAGATTATACATTACAGGTGTGCCAGGAAGAGTTTGGAGCTGGTGCGCAGTGCTGTGCAAAGCTGCCTGGCTGCTACCTGCCTGGATTGGCTGGTGGATGATGTGCTGAACTGCTGGCTGAGCTGTGGCTGCATTTGGCAACTGGGAAGCTGGTCTCAGGACTGTAGTTACTTTGGAACTGGACATCACTGCAGCAGCTGCTGCACCTGGAGAACAAACCAAATGTGTTAAAATCCCCATGCACCCAAGGGCTCCGTCGTGACTGCTGATATATTAGCTGGTATTTCAGTTCTAATGAATTCCACATGCATGTCAGTTCAGGTGATGTTGGTTTAAAAATACGCCTTTCAACAAATATACATAAGGTTCACAAAAGCATATGGGGATGGGTAGGTATTATTCTAAATTAACCAGCTTCAGTAGTACTTCTTATTCCCCCATAATAGCCTTGTATTGCAAATCCAAGGTTTTCTTATTCCAGCTTAGGGAATTCAGGTTGACTACTGGGCTAATGTGTAAATAAGTCACCTGATACCAGCAATGATATCACTGCACCTGCTGAAGTTCAGAAGAAAAATACACATGCAACAGAAGAAAACCAAAACAAGAAGTCCCTACACAACATAAAACAAGCAGGGAAAATGTGCATTGATGGTCCAAGTGTGGCAATGGTCTCCTGAAAATCAAGTGAACACTATTTTAGCTACAAATAAAGCTGCATAGTCCTTCCAATTTCTCTAGTTAAAGAAGATAAAGTCTTTGCTCACGTCAATTTACTTTTCTTGAGGGACCAAATAACACTGAACATAAAAGGAAACGGAAATAACAAATGGTACTTGGAATTCAGATAGGTTTAAAGTTGAACTATAAACCTAACCAGTAAGACTTTGAAAGTAAAGTTGCAGTCAGAAATCAGACAGGCTGTATTAAGCACAGGGCTGCATTAAGGGGCTGATCTCCTTACAAGCTGTAGCAACCAAAATCTTGGGAGACAAGAGCCTGTGGTTATCACCAGCATTTATCCCATGGCTAAATACAAATGCATATAATATGATGTGTTAGCATGCACAGAAATGCATGGGTGGTCCTGTGACAGGGGAGCACAAGACTGTGATGCACAAGTGCCCAGGTGCCACTGCCATAGGTGAGCAATGCTTGCTACCAAAATGTACATGACATTTTGCAGGGCAGGTCAGTCTCTACCAGTGGATGTTTTTTCTTGAAAGCATTGACTGTTTTAACAGAACAGAACTAGACCAACAGATGTGCTGGTATCTGCCAGCATTTTAAACACTGTCACGCAGTCCTGCCCTAAATGGCTGAAGGCAACATAATTCCTAAAAGGCCAGCAGTCACTCACTCATACTCGCAGCTTTAACACAAAGTAGGTGCGCTAGCAGCCAAGAGGATTTCAGAGGTGAGGGATAGATGCACAAAGCTGAGAGGCTGTGAATAAAAGGCAGGGGTAGCACAGCCAGATCTTTACCTCGGGGCAGGTGAGACGCTCCAATGTGCAGGGGGGGCCCAGGAGCGCTACTCCTGATGATGGACATCTGCACGTTGGTGGCCATGATATGATGCAAGTTACTGGGATGCCCCTACAGAGTTCAAGAACAAAGCAACAGTCAGCTGTGTTGACAAAAACTAATGCCCACAGCATTACCAGACCTAAGCCTAAAAGCCAGAAAAGAGATTTTTAATAACAACTTAGTGTAACAAGGTTGCATGCATTACAAGCTGAGAAAGATGCAGGGTTTTGTACACAATAAAGTTACAGAGCCTGCTGGTGCAGGAAGATGTAACACTTATCTGTTTCACTGACATTTTTATAGTTGGTACTTGAGTGACAGTGACCCAGCAGTCACCCACAAACCACCAGAGAGATGGCTCTTTTGCCATTAGTGACATTAAGGCATAGCTTCATATCACACCTCCAATAAAGCTGAGAGAATGGTGGGAACCTGGCAAATGCTGCAACAAATTAATTCTATTTTCTTATAATTCTACACTTCCCAGGGATATTAATAAAGATAAATCCAGTGAAATTGCTGCACATCCTTAGCTAGACTAACTCAAATCCAGATAAAGGCACTTTACATTAAATCCCCAAGCCTTCAGAGGTTTAGTGATGAGTGTTCTGACAAACTAGTTTCAAACAAGAACACACTGAAAACTCATGAACTATTCACTAGTCTCTTCTGATCTGCTCCCAGGAGAACAGAACACTGCAGTGATAAATCCCAGCAGCTTCTCTACAGCAGAAATCCTCCAAGTGACACTGCCACAGTAAAAGCTTTTAAGAAAGACTCAGCTTTCAGGCATGGCTCTGCCATCAAATCCTGGCTGTGCTGCCTCAGTTGGATTATTACAACAAATCAGCAGCTTTGTAAAGAGCTGATGATAACTGAGGTTGAGGTTTAATGCTCCAGGCAGAACTGGTCCAACAATCAGTAGCACTGAATAGGGAAACTTGCTTTCTTTACCTTCCCTCCTGCTGCAAAAGCCCACCTCAGTTGTATCAGTGTTAGTACTGATTTGATCATGCAGATGGAACAGAGAAGCCACCAAAGAGCCAAACCTGTTGCCCACTGATTGTTGCCACAGGAATTGTTGGAGCCTGTGGTATGTTGCTTTCCATGGTCACAGTCACCTGCCCAGGGACCTTTGTGGGAGCTGAGAGAGTGGAAGGTGGAGCAGGAGCGATGGGTCGGCTGGGCATGGTGGGCTTCAGGGGAGGCTACAAGAAACAGAAAGACAGAAACATTGGCAACTTCAAATGAGAGCTCAGTGTTGAAGCAGAAATCATTGTGGGGAGTGAAAGCCTGGAGAGAAAGCTTATGCAAGTATGGCTAAATAGATGGACAGAAAGATACTGCACATTTAGCTATTTCAAACTAAGAAAGAGACAAAAAAAGTACTTTTGTACTGGAAATATGCAACTGCTAGTATACAGTATGAGTCACCAGGGGAATCTGTCAGGGGAATGGTATTGGCCCACCTGGGTATTAACAGTCAATTTGATATCTTGCTGAGAAAAAAGATTTCAGAAACTGGTTGAAATCACTGTTTTCTTAAGACATAAAAAATACACCCCTCAAAAATAATGCTGAGATATTAGGAAGTGTATCATCTGGGCCAGCCAAAGCCACATAGCAGTTAGCAGAAGCAGGGAAGGAAAGCTCCAGAAACAAAAGCAGAGAAGGTTTTGGTGTAATTTATTCTTTCTCAAAACTAGTTCATAATACAGATTGTGGTTTTTTTCTCCTTTGAATCATGAACCTCATCATTACCTTCATGAGTCCATCTGAAAAGGAAAGTGGTACAGCTGGAGTCAAATGTGCTGGTGGTGCTGTCACTGTCACAGGAGCACCAGACTGGACAGGGTGGTGCTGTGTCAGCATCTGGACCTGTGGATATGGCCGGACTACCACTGGCTCCTGCTTCTCCTCCCGAGGCTGGATGGAGCCACCAGGGCCCAGGTGCTCTCTGGGAGCAACTTCCGAGTCACGACTGGATTCATCAGTCACTAGTGAAAACAAGGAGAAAATTGTTAACAAGTTTGCCTTGGTCACCCCCTAGGTCAGAGATGAGCTGTCAGAAATGTCTAAATTAAAGAAACTCACCCTTACAATTAAGCCTATGCCAACGATGATAACCCTGGGAACTGTGGCACTGATTCTGTCTGTTCCCCTCAGAACTCACGGGCCTGGCAATGCTGGGCAACCCCGGGTCACCTCTAAGAAGTCCATTTAGATGCATTCTTTAAACAAAGATTGACTAACTTTGCTTTAAAGTGAAAAATACTTAATTATCTAAGCAACTGCCATTAAGTTCTACATCAAACAGATAGCATGAAAACCTCTTCATTTAATGCAATATATCTGAATCTCAAGCTGATAACCAATTATAAACCCTCCTGAAAACGAAGCTGCTCCCCCTCAGCCATCTCGGGTGGCCTGGGGAAAACCTGTCACTGCAGCAGGGACAGCAGGAGCTACATGAGATGTTCCCATGTCCACTAACCACTTTTAAGAACACACAGTGGAGGAGCCAAGGTGCAGCCGAGCAAAGACACCTGGCATCGAAGGCACAACCCTGCCCTAACTGCGCTTTCCAGAGTCGGCAGCTAAACTGGTTCTCACGCTGTCCTCCCCACGCGTGACGGCGGCAGCTTTCGGGCTGGCTGTCACCTCCCGCCTGGCCGCCCCGCTCCTCCCGCCCGGGGGGAAAGGCGAAGGGACGCCGGGATCGCTCCCTGCCCCTGGAGCGGAGCGCTGCGGGGCCCGGATCGCACTTACCTGGGGCGGCGGGGGCGATGATCCCGGCGGAGCCGCTGGTGGGGATGGGCGGCGGCGCTGGCCCCAGGGCGGCGGGCGGCGCGCCCGAGCGGGGGAATTGCTGCGAGCTCATGTCACCTGCGGGCAGCGCGGCCGTTACATCGCGACAATGTGCCCGGCAGCTTGGCGGCCCCGCCGCCCCGCCCCGCCCCGCCTCAGCAGCGCTCTGCGCCGCTGCCCAATCTCCCCGCCTCAGCAGCGCTCTGCCCCGCTGCCCAATCTCCCCGTTCCCCTCACCCGCTCCCCTCCGCTCCTGCCAGCCGCAGGCTCGCTCCTCTCCCCAGCGCCGCTGCCGCTGCGCACTGAAGCGGTGGCCACCGCCCGCCACCTACAGCCCTTCCTCGGAGTCTCCCGCGGCACCCACAGCGGGGCAGTGCAGCGGGGCAGTACCTGTGCC
>VWZD01002598.1:66452-125491 GCA_013396695.1 Sakesphorus luctuosus
GCTGAGCCCTTGGCCCGGGTTTGGTGTGTGTGCTGAGCCCTTGGCTCGGGTTTGGTGTGTGTGTGTTGAGCCCTTGGCTCGGGTTTGGTGTGTGTGTGTTGAGCCCTCGGGTTTGGTGGGTGTGTTGAGCCCTCGGGTGTGGTGGGTGTGTGCCGAGCCCTTGGCCCGGGTTTGGTGTGTGTGTGTGCCGAGCCCTTGGCTCGGGTTTGGTGTGTGTGTTGAGCATTCCTGTGCCTCTTGCCTCTTTTTGCTGGGTGTATTTTTCTTTGAGATTTCGGTCTTGCCTTTGTTTTATGGCTGTCATTATTGAAGCCTGCTATTAATTTCTAATCTGCAGATTTTCAGTTGGCTAAACGGGTATCAGGTGACATTTGTGTACTTTGGTTTCTATCCTATTTCATACAGGAAAAGCTTTTTATTACAGCCTTTCCCAGAATGGTAAAGAAGGCACAAGAGAGCAGCAGGGGAGCTTTAGATATGAGAATACAGTTCAGTATATCCATTTATGTGTCCCAATCTCCAGTTTGTGGATTGCAGTGAATAAGAAGGACCTGACTCTGGGAGGAACTGCCAACTGAGGTTTTCTGTTACGCTTGCCAGAAGCTGAGGTTTCCTTGCACAAATATTGGCAGAACTTCCCCCTGTGCACACAGGGAGTGATGGCTGTGGCTGTTCTGTGGTGCCATCTGCCTCCTGCCCAGGTGTGGCATAAAACAAACGTCCAGGGCAGCCCAGCAAGCTGCTCTTTGGATATCACAGCTGGCATTTCTGCTTTTATCCTGAGAAAAAGAACAATGGCTGTGAGATTGAGGGAAACTTGTGCTGGAGGAGTGTAAGTTTTTAAAAGGAACACAATTCAGTTTTTTGTCTATGTATATGTACAGGTAAAGCTTAAAGCTACAGATATATAATGCTATTTTGTACATTGAGATCACAATGAAAAAGAGGCATGAGTTAGATCCTGGCAAGTTGTTGGGTGTGATGGACCTGGAAATGGTGTGGGATGTTTTTTCACTTGTAGGGGGAAAATGGAAAATGAGTTATGTATAAAAATAACTATGAAGAAATGAGAGTACCTGGGTGCATATTGGGTGTATAGTATGTGTAGTCTAGTCAGAGAGGGGGAAAAACTTGATGTTTTGGTGACTGTAATGAAAAGCCAGCAGGAGAATTCAGGTCTTCCATAAGGATGAGAGTTGTAGGCAAGGAAATTCCACTCAGCTGTGTTCTGCTGTATAACTCAGAGAACACAAGGACATGAAAGAACCCATGAAAGACAATAAAGAAATGGCTTTTTTTCTTTTTGTCTCATTTCTTGCAGTAAGTTGTATAATTTGAATCTGTTTTCATTATTTCATTCATTTTGCAGCTTCTAAAACTGGTGGTGCTTTTTGCATCCAGGAAATGCTTGTTTCTTCATTCCCCAGAGAAGCAGTTGGCTGTGCCCAGCAGAACCTAAAGGGCTAACTGGGGACCCTCATCCTTGCCTGGCTTATCTGACACTGGTTAGTACTCAACTGGTGCAAATACAAGGTGTGACTTTACCTCCCATAAACAGAAGGTGGGCTGGTTTTTCACCCAGTTTGAAGTATATGCAGTTTGCAGTACCTCTTCCTAAAGTAAATAATATGTGATTGGGTGTTCCAGAACTGAGGCAAGTTTATTTGAAAGCATAAACACAGAGTAAGCTGGAATTGATTTAATTTGCAGCTCAGAAGTCAGATTGTAAATTCCCTGCCTCTCCTTAAGTTTTCATATTTCTAATTTTGTAAGCCCAGGTGAGATGATGATCTCCTCATTGATATGTTACATTAAATGGGCGGAAGACACTTAAAATGTCTTAATAGATTTGAATATGTGAGATTCTGTATTTAGAAAAAGGGACAGTGCAAAAGTAACATTTTTTTTCTTCATCATTTTTAGGCTTCTATAAAATGGGAATACTTATTGCAGTTCTTGGAATCTGCTTCAGCTCTTCACTTGTAAAGGGAGATTCTAAGGCTGTGACAACATCTCTGACTACAAAGTGGTCTTCAACTCCTTTACTCCTTGAAACAAGGTAAGTGCACTCTAATTTTTTGTTGACAAATCAGAATATACTTAGAGGATAAGTAATGTGTTCTCTTTGTTTTGTGGCACTTTGGATTCTGGTCATTACTAACTCAGTAGTAACAGCTGGACATGATCACTGCTGTGTGTAGGGAGATGGGATGGGATTTTAAAGCAGACAGTAATAGTCCTTTTTGCCTGATAAATAATTCATTATGCATTAGAACAGACATTCTTAACCATAAAAATAGTATTTTTTGCCTTAAACAGTTTTATTTGAGGCACTAGGTAGAGAAGTTTAGCATAATCTTGTAAGATTCCATAGCAAAAGGTACTTTACTTCAGCATTGATTGTAGATATGGATATATATCTACCGCTTGTGTATGTTTAGCTCAGTAATGTGGCAAACCTGTGCTGTTTCCACAACATTCCATCCTTTGTTAATCTTACCAATTTGGTAGCCACTGGGGTTTCTTTGTCCTCTGACACTGGTTTCTAGGAGCACCCCTCCAGGGGCTGGGGTGTTTCCCTTACCCCACCAAGAGTTTGTCAGGGCTATCACCCCACAGCATGGCTTGGGCTCAGAGAACAGTTCTGTCTGTGATGAAATAATTTTCTTTAACCTTCTCTGTTGAAGCTGAGGATGGAAAGTTTCTTAAGCAGTAAAATGTAAAGCCCAGGTGTTAATGCCAGGATTTAAATACCCTTACATTGTATGACATTTGTTGGGAAAAAGCTCACCCTAAGAGAGTATGAAACAGTCAGCAAATAAACAAAATAATGTGCCAAAGGCATTTTGGATACAACATCCATTGTATTCACAGACTTTGGATAGGTAGGATTGTTCACCTGGTGATGCAGCCCTGCAGTGTGAAATCCTTCCTGCTGGTGAGTGACTGAGCCCAGCACTGAGGTTTGTTACCCAGGTGTTCAAGCAGCACTCACTGCCCTGGGTCAGATCACTCAGGTTACTGTGGCAGTGAGTGGGCTCCAAACAGTCTGTGACAGCATCGAGCACAGGCACGTTACATGTTCAGACATGATACAGTATTTGTTGTTAGCAACGTTTAGAGAATTGATTTTAGAATCTAACATTGCATGCCTACCTAGTAATGAAGCTGTAACTTTTCCTTTTGCTAATTGAAGAAGAAACAAAGAAGAAATCCCACCAAAGCTCCTATTTCCAATAAGCTACAGTTTGTTATAGCAAAATAAACAAAAATGTGTATGTCTCGTAAGAGAGAGCTGGCAAAGAAATGCATTAGGGAGGAATGTTCCCAGGGTGGTTACTGCTGCCTGCTGGTGGTCTTTGAGAGATCTTTGAGTAGGGGCTTAAAAGCTGGTTTTGTGTGCTATGTGTTTGTCCTGGTCTGCAGCTATTATTTGTTGAGGTGTGTTTTTGTTCTTGGCTTTCTTGCACTACTTTTTCTAGTAACACAGTTTTCTGATGTAGGGAAATAAATGGTAGGAACAAACTTTGTGTAAAGCTTTACAAGGTGTTACATTTGTGACTCAAGAGAAAATTCATAAATTTAGCTAACTTCTCTTCTTACTCAGTGAATTTTTGGCGGAAGAAGGTCAAGAAAAATTCTGGAATTTTGTGGAAGCCAGTGAGAATATTAAGAAATCTGAACATGATGGTAAGTTCTCATAGTCTTTTTCTTGATGCTGATTGATAGTTGAAAAATAAACCACAATGTTTTTTCTTCCATTATGTTAGTCCTTATTTGACCTTTAAAATACTGATTTCAGGAGTGTTTTTTGCTGCAATATGCTCAGTGCTTTTGGATTCCATTTGACAAAAGCTATAATGGATGAGTCTGAAATATTTTGCCTGCCAGTTTCTTTTTCAACATGAAGTATAAAATATTTTAAATACCTTTTCTCTGTGTTACTGTTTCTCAACTGAAATTAAATGGGAGCTCTTAACTGTTTCCCTCTTCCCCAGGCTGTGTTTGCATCCTCAGCAATGTATTTAAGTTTACTCTCATGAGTCTGTATTAAAGTCCACTCTCATCCACCTGTAGAACTGGTTGTAATGCCAATTGAGGAGGAACAGTCATGTGCATATTTACAGTTAATTTCATGGGCTGGTTAGTCCATGTTAGTATAAATCATGAGATGAAAAGTCCCTCTTCAGTGAGAATGTGGTACAGGTGGTATTTGCTGGTAACTGCTGGTATTTTACCTTTGCAGGTAGTGATTATTCTTCTTACCAGGAAATGCTGAAAGTAGCCTGCCAGACTCTGTCACCTTTGCAGCAGAATTTGTTGAAATTTTCCTTGTCTTTACACTCTTACTCTGCAACAGTTCAAGCTTTTCAGCAGGTTAGTACAGGAGGTGCTCAAATGATGTGCAGAGATTTGTGTAAGGCCCAGGAAGGGGCGAGCTGTGACAGGAGACATTTGAGAGTATAAAACCATGAACTCACCAACTGCTCCCTGCACTGGAGCTGCAGATGTGTATACACATTTCATGGGGTGCCAATTTTTTGTCCAGAGTACAGTAACAAATTGGGATTTTGACATGTCTGCATAACTGTGTGTGCTGCAGTAATAGTTGTGTGCAGATTTTTATGAGGAAAATTCCTGCGGCTCTGTTGGTACTTGTGATGCTGCTGCTGTTTCTGTCACTCAGTTGTACTTACTGCAAGATAATAATCCATTCATACATATCTCTAGTGGTTAGAACTCATAAATAGAAGTTAATTTTACTCTTTGTTCTTTTTTGAACTGTGGGTAACATATAGTTCATTGCAAGTTGTCTCACCTTAGAATGTGCTTTATTTAGGTAATACTTAAAAACGTCTTGCTTTTTCATCTGGAATAATTTTGTCATTTGATGTTCAACAAATACAGAGGTTTGTGATGTGTAATGCAAAAAAAACCTCAACCAAACCCCCTACAATTGCAAGCCTTGCTTTTTGTACCTGGAACTAACATTACTGTTGATAGTAACACTGGGAAATAAGTTGGGGCTTAACTCTCAGTTTCACCTTGCATTTAAATTATGTCATAAGCATGGAAGAAGTGCTAGTTTGGAATATAAGAAATCAGATAATTCTGTTTACTGCACAGCTACACTGATATAATTTGTTCTAAGGGCAAGCATTCAGTCTATGTTGCTACAGTTTATATTCACTTGTTCTAAGGGCAAGCATTCAGTCTCTGTTACCACAATTATTTTGTACAGATAGCAGCAGATGAACCTCCACCAAAGGGCTGTGCCCTGTTTTTTGTTGTGCATGGGGAGAAGGCATGTGAATTTGACTCTCTTGGAAACCTTTTACAGGCAGCTTCAGACAGGTATTTGCTTCATTTCCTACCACTGGATTAGCTCTTAAAATTTAGATTTAGTGCTGTGAAGGCATTGTAATAAATAAGTAGTTTATACCTTCTTCAGTGTTGATTTATCCATTGCTTGCAAAGGAGTGGCAGTCTCTTTATTTGTATTAATCCAGATTGCAGTGATTGTTTTCTTATCCCTTCCTCTTTGATATTCTGCTAAGAGGACTGTGCACAGGAAAAATTTGAAACAAATCCTTGAACACCTTGAAATTGTTGAAGGAAAGTAGGACTTCCCAGGAGTGTGTAAAGCCTTCAGTCTGTAGGGAGAATGGAAGGAGCTGGGCTGCAAATGAAAATGAGAATTAACAGATTGTTTTATCAATGGCTGGAAGCATGCACAGTATTGTTTTATCTGTGTAATTCTCTCAACATTAACAAGGAAAAGCATTACCACACAATATATATTTAAAATTGAGATTTCTCTGTGAGAGCAGGACTTGGTTGTAACTGCTAGTAACAAAATGAAGCTGTAATACCCCAGTTTGGAAAATAAAACAAAGTAGCAAAGCAAAACCAACCCAAGCCCTTAAATTTCAGTTTGTTTTCAGAGTAATTTTGGTAGTTTTGGCCTGTGTAAGCATAAAGAGCTTTTGTCAATGTGCAGACATATGGCATCTATAGCTCATATGCTATTCTTCTGACTCACTGGAAATATTTTAAATATTTCATTGTATTTTAGACAAAATACAAAGACAGGAGTTTAAAATGGTCTTCTCATTCACCTTCTTGTTTGTGTACTAAACCAAATTCAAATGAATTTGTGTTCCTGGACAGGTGTTCTATCAGCCTTTTTAGTTTTTCATACAGAATTTATGAATCACAGAGGGGGAGAAAGTTAATTGGAAATTTAAGGGAAATGGTTCATTTTTAAAATAAGAGTCGTATTAGGTTCAAAATATCTCTTAGCCACTTGTTTAATTTTCCTGTGTTGTTTTACAAAGTATTATTAACATGCAACGAGTGTTGCCAACCTTGATAGTACGTGGGAATAGCTTGACACATACTCAGTGGAAATGGGAATAGTGAGTAAACAGGAGAAAAACCGTGTCTCTTGCACTGAGTGAGGACATGCTGTGAATCACCCTGTGGCAATCTCCAATGTTTCATCTTAGGCCAAAGCCCTTTTTATTCAAGGGGGACCACAAGTACCCAGCATCAAACCCCGAAAGTCCTGTCGTCATCCTCTATGCTGAGCTGGGCTCAGGGGAGTTCTACAGACACCACAGGCGGCTCGTTGCAAAGGCTGAGGCAGGAGAGATCACCTATGTCCTCAGGCACTACATTGCTGTAAGTATATTTTTGCATTTTCTAGAGATGTTTGAAATAGAAAGAGTAACTGGCCTGGGTTTTAAAAAAGAAAAGTGGCCCAAGTTTGTTCCCTTTAACTTGACATTTGCATAATGTGCTGCTGCTCAGTGTTTAGCTGGAATACACACACAGTTTTATTTTTTATTGCATGTAGCTGAGGAATGAAGAATAAATTTAAACCTCATGATTGTTCAAGCAAGAGGGTCATTTGATTTCACACATCCAGAATTAAACTCCAGTTTAATTAGGGACTTTAATGTAAAGAAAAAAATTGTTTCTCTACCTATATTAGATATAGGAAAGTCAGATCTTTCATAGTCAGGCCACTTAGTTACTTGATAGGAAAAGCAAGGATTAACATTAAGATACTGTTTTCAAAAGAGAGGCATTGTCTCCACAGCAGTTTTGTTACAGAACCACTCACCATTCCTAGTGCAAATTATCCTGGTTTCCATCTTCCTCCACTATATTGCCCATGGCCACTGGATTAGTGTTTAAAACTACATTTCAAAAGCTTTTAAAAAAATGGTTATTTGATTTGTTTCCTGAGGTTTACTAAATGTTACCAAAACCTGCAGTGTAGCAGCCAGGCTTGAATGCCAAAAAAAATAAAAAGGCATTGGCTGGTTCACTTTTAGCATTACTTGCACTTTTAATGAAATAAAGTAATACATTGCACACACCACTTTACTTTTATAAAAGGAATTTGATTATCAGTGTTGGGAGGAGTGTTTATATTCAAAATTAAGTGTATTGCACATTAGATCTTGGTACTGTTACGGGACTCCTCTATATTTCAAAATAGTTTTAACAAGTGATCATGTTTTTCTCATTAGTCAGAACTAATTATGTATTATCTTACTCATTGTTTTATTTCTTGGAATTCTCCATGATAATTCTTCAGTGAAAGTTTCATATTTTACCTTCACAGCTGAAGTTCCTTATCCCCTCTATCTCATTTGATGACAGGAATCTATCCCACTCTCCTTGGCTCACCCTCTGTATCCAGCAAACATTGTTTTGTGTTCCTCTTTCCTTTGTGGTTTTTGATGATTTTTGGTTCACTGAGATAGTTCAAGCTTGCTGATTTTGAAAAAGTGTGTTGATGTACAAGAGGAAATGTAATTATTAGAGTTTGTGTCTGCAGAATCATTTGATGTGTTTCTTTCTCACTACAAATTGTGTCTGAAATGTGTGCCACCTTGAGATTTCCTGGCTTTGGGAAGTGGCAGCTTTTAGTCTGTACATCCAAAGAGTGGTCACATCATACTATTTGCTTTTCCTTCCAGAATCCCAGCAAAGAAAAAGTCTACCTGTCTGGCTATGGTGTAGAACTGGCTATTAAAAGTACAGAATATAAGGCCAAGGATGACACACAGGTGAAAGGTGAATTACTATTTGAAATCTTCTAACGTGAACATTTTAATTTTGCAATGATAGTTTTGTATTTATTTTGCTATTAATTACTGTTTGTCTGAATTGCAGGTATTTTTTCCCTAGCTGTGAAGTTATTTCTGGGTTCTCTGCAGGTTTTCTGCCTTAATTTACCTTACCTTACCCATCCTTGGAGCAGAATGCCTTTTCTGTTCTTGTTTTTTTTTTTTTTTGGAAGACAGAACTTAGAATTCTAAATGTTTTTTTTGCTTTTGCTGCTTTTAGAGCACTGATTTCTGTTTTGCGAACTCTCATGCAAATGCCCAAACTATTCTGATAGGGTAATGTGTGTGTACTATTTATTTACATGTGCACATTCCCATTTAAACCTCCAGATTTTCCTGCTTTTATGATTCTGAATAGCTTGGTGTTCTCTGTGTGTTTATAGGCACAGATGTGAATGCTACAGTCATAGATGAAGATGACCCTATTGATGAAGTGCAAGGATTTCTGTTTGGAAAACTAAGGTAAAACTCAGTTGTAAGTTGTTGGTCTTTGTTATACCAAAACACTCATAGAATCATAGAATGGATTGGGTTGGAAAAGACCTTCCAGATCATCAAGTCCAACCCTTGGGCCAACTCCAGTCCCTTTACCAGATCATGGCACTCAGTGCCACGGCCAAGCTCATCTTAAAAACCTCCAGGGATGGGGAATCCACCCCCTCTCTGGGCAGCCCATTCCAATGCCTGAGCACTCTCTCTGCAAAGAATTTTTTCCTGCTCTCCAACTTCAATTTCCCCTGGCAGAACTTGAGCCCCCCGTGCCCCCTTGTCCTATTGCTGAGTGCCTGGGAGAAGAGACCAACCCCCACCTGGCCACAACTTCCCTTCAGGCACTTCCAGACAGTGCTGAGGTCACCTCTGAGCCTCCTCTTCTCCAGCACAAACACCCCCAGCTCCCTCAGCCTCTCCCCACAGCACTTGTGCTCCACTCCCTTCTCCAGCCTCGTTGCCCTTCTCTGGCCCTGCTCCAGCCCCTCAATCTCTTGCCTCAACTCAGGGGCCCAGAACTCAACACAACACTCAAGGTGTGGCCTCCCCAAGGCAGAGTCCAGGGGAAGGCTCACTGCCCTGGGCCTGCTGGCCACGCTACTTTGGATCCAGGCCAGGATGCCATTGGCCTTCTTGGCCACCTGGGCACACTTGTTGCAGAGATGCTGATCTTTTGTTTTGTTATTGTTTTTTATGTGTCTGAGTTACCCATATGTGTTAACAGTATCTTTCCATGTGGCAGTTTCTTTCAATTATCAGCAAACTTGCTTATAGGAAACCACAGAAGTTGTTTGACCTTTGTACCCTTTTAGACACCTGTATCCTGACTTGACAGAGGAGTTAAAAGAGCTCAGAAAACACCTTGTGGAAAGTACCAATGAAATGGCACCTCTGAAAGTATGGCAGCTGCAAGGTAATCTGGATGAAGGATTTCAATATTGCTCTACAAAAACTCAGTGTAAATTTATCTTCTTGTGTTCTGCACAGTCAAGGTTGCTGGTGGTACATTTGAGAATGGGACTGTAAATTTCTGCATTGGAAAATAATGGATTTTTTAAAGTGCCTTTTTTGTAGAGTCCTGTTGAAATAACTTTTAGAAAGATTGTTTCACAGGACTTCTGACACAAGGATTGCTTTTAATCTTGGGAAGTACAGTGAGCCACTTGCTCTTAGACTGGCTGCTTGTATGGTCCACTAAAGGCAGAAAAGCAAAGGAATGTAAAATTTCTTTCCATGATCACATTTTTGGTGTAGAAAGCTGAGATTTCTCAAGACCAGAGGAAAACTGTATTTCCAAATCATCTCCATGCACCTCTGGGCTCTTTCCATGGAAAACATTTATAGGGGCCTGTGGAAAGGCTTTTCATCATCTCAAAAAGATTAGTTTGAAAGGCTGAACATAAATGGGAATCTACTTACATCCAATGGAAGGGCAGATTCTCCCACCTCAACCAAAGGAAAAAGAGTGTTGGTCTGGACTCTTTGAAGCAACCTGTAAGCAGGGATACACTGGTTCAATCTGAAAGAGTTACTGATTTGAAGGCAACTAATAGAAGTTCAATACAAAGATGATTTTTGAAAAGGTGTATATAGGTGCAGATAAAAAATTAGTTTTCTTAGGTAGCATTCAAAAAAGTTGAACACTAAAGTTAATGATGCCTCTGCATTGCCTTGTTTTCACTTTTGAGTTCTTCTGTTTCTTTTCCTTTTGAGATTTGAGTTTTCAAACTGCTGCTCGCATTTTGGCTGCTCCGCCCGTGGATGCTCTGATGGTCATGAAAGATCTCAGTCAGAACTTTCCTACAAAGGCCAGGTAACTTTAATTATGAGTTCTAGGAAGTTTTCTTACTCTTTTTTCTGAGCAGAACCTGAGACAGGCAGCATTGGTTGGATTAATGTCTGAGTTTATTTAGTTGGAAGCAAACACTGGGAAATGTTTATGCAGAGAAGTTCTTCAGCCTGCAGTAACAAATAGGATCTTATAGTGATTTTCTTGCATGGCAGCTAATGTGGACTGGTGCAAAATGTGCCAGAATTGCCTGTGCTCTTTTGTTGTGAAATGTTTCTGAACTTATTGCATCAAGTCCTCAAGAATGTATTGGCTACGTTTACTGTTTGGTGACCATTTATCCATTCAGAGGATCCCGCTTGTCTGGGATCCACTTTGCCAAACAGTCCAGTCAGTCTCATGTCAGAGCCTGATGTGCAAATCTGATGGTTTTTGCACTGTCAGTGACTGTCTTGAGCATATTCAAACCAATCTCAAAAAATTCAGACATAATCTGGCCCAAACAGTCTAGAAATATTTTGTAATAAATTCCATGGTCTGGATTATGAAGTTGGTATTCTAGGAACTGGTCTTTTTTGCATAGGTGGGAGATACACCTGAGATGAGAATAAAAAGAAACTGAATTCTGATCTTATTTCCCACTAACTGATGTTGAGGTGCTATTTAGGGCTTCTTAAGGGAGGCATTGCACTCTCACTGTGTTTTCAGTCTGATCTGTGGGCTGTATTTGCTCATTCTGTGATGATGCAATCACTGGATCCAAAGTAAGGAAGGAATGGGAACCCACCATGTGTAGTGAAATCCCCCTGTTTTCTGTTGCCAGCCTCCACCTTTCTGTCAGCTGCCCATTTTTATTATGGTTCATGTGAAATTAGACACTGAGAGGTGGCATGTGGTGAACATTTTTGTGCTGCTGAATTATATACTGTGAGAAAAATGCTGCATCCTACTGTTCAATAGTATCACAGAGTGCAAGTGCTTCTGATTGCAGCTCTTTATACCAGAAGGTTAATTATATTAATATGTAAGGTACAAAAAGTAAAATAAGTAGATATCTCTCCGTTAGGTACACAGAAAGATGATTCACAGCTCGATGTTTTTATTTTTGTAGAGCCATAACAAGAACAGTTGTTTCTTCAGAACTCAGAGCAGAAATTGAAGAGAACCAAAAGGTAACATTTCCAGAAAGTAACACAATGCCTTTGTATTTATGTTTTTATAGAAATTCAAGCTTTGAGAATAATGATTCTCTTTAAAGGTTTATGTGTTGCTCAAGATCATGACCAGTATTTTCACACACAACTTTGTGGTGTGCATTTTGGAAGAGAAGAAGTGGTGGATTTTCAAACATGGATTAGGAACATAGTTTAGTTTGTTTGCTCAAATGTGAAAATACTGCACTAGGTACATCTACATCTACCCTGCCCTTTAGAGCTGTTCTTTGCATAGCTCAGTTTGTGTGAATATTATTTGATAGTTGAGTTCACTGCTATTAGTAAAGCAGAGCTTATTATGTAATTATCCACAGAAAGATACAGTTTAACACTCAGCTTTCTCCAGGAGCCTTATTTATTTAATAAAATATGTACATTTTTTCTGATTAGAAGCTGCTTTCCTGTTCTTGGTACTTCACACGGTAGTTTTGCTATTCCTGTTTGCTTTGGTCAGTCTTCGTGATAGTATTTAAATGTTTTTAAATGTCCAAATACTGTTTCTCTTTCCATATCATGCCTCTTAACAGAAATGTGTAACTGGTACTGCAAGACAAGAGGTATTGAAGATAGCAATATTGTTTTTCAGTTTGTAAACATAATTTTTCATGCTAGAGTGGGAGGTTTGCTGTTTGCTTCAGGAGGGCTGTGTTTTATTCATCTCTCCTGATTCAATATTGTTCTCTGGGATGGTGCTTCAATTCAGGGGCAAATACCCATTAAAATGGGGTTACTGCTTAGAGGAATTTGGAAGAAATACCAAAATATTACTGGGGTTTTTCCCCATGTGTGTGCTGCCTCATTTTGGGAGATCAGACTAACAATGACAGCTCATCTGCTTTTCACTGGTGACATATCCACTGAGGTCAGGACTTAATTAGTACCTTAAACACAGTAATTAGTTCCAATAGTGAGCACCTTGCAACATCCAGAAGTTTAAGTATTTTCTGCTCAAAATTGCATGTTAAGGAGCCAGTACAGGGAACTGGATTGTATTTGACCATCTGCTTTGCAGGCTGTCAGCTAAAAAAATAAATTTAATTATTTATCTCAAGCATTTAAATTGTTTTATCTGAGAATGTTTAACAAGTCTTCTTGGGGACTTTCAAGTGCACTACTGAATCATGTAGGAAGAAACAGAGTTTTGATTTATGTATCTCTCCACTAAATGACTTCAGCTGTGTTTTCCTCTGGTAATGGGTGTGTGCAAAAAGTCAGCAAAGACTGCAGCTGAGAGCAATGCAATTTGCAATGTAGTAGGGGAGATAAAATCTACAGTTTGACATATTAAATTCTCTAATAATATTTTTTTATGTAGAGCACTCTTTTAATGGCCTCCTACTTCCTTCCAGTATTTCAAAGGAACTTTGGGGTTGCAGCCAGGAGATTCTGCCCTGTTCATCAATGGACTACTTATTGATTTAGACACTCAGGACATATTCAGGTAGGAGTGTTTTATTTTTCACAATAATAATTTCCCATTTAGGAACTTGCATCCTGCTTTTGTGTGAATGATGAAGTTATTTAGACAATTTTGAACCTTCTTCACGAAGTCTGTATCTAGACCAGGTTTAATTGCTAAGTGCTGTAAGAAGTGAAGGTTCCTTCTCTTATTCAAGGGCATTTCTGAAGACTAGAATACCCTTGAAGGTTGAAATGGGAAGTCACCTTTGTACTGTTCTTTTGATCTGTGCTATGACTAGCAAGGTTTTGGTCTCCAAGGCTGTCAACATACAGGTTTTATTCTGAGACAGCAGACCAAGTCTCAAAGTATAAACCACTGTAACTTCTTCATCTGAAAACCACCCTGGATCTTTGTCAAGATGTGTTTCAATAAGATGTGTTGCTTATGTATATCATGCATTAGCTACCCTGATTTGATACAGTTTTCCCTAGAAATTGAATAGATTTAAGTTATCTCAATTTTCTTATGATAGTTAGAAATAGGTGATAAATAGAAACCCAGACATGGCAGACTTTGTTATACCTTTCGTCTGTTAACCCTTAGGATAAGAGCAAATTCTTTACATTTCAGCCCCATTTTCCTTTTCCTTGCAGCCTGATCGACGTGCTCCGCAGTGAAGCCCGTGTTATGGAGGGCCTGCACAGCTTAGGGATTGAGGGGCTGTCCCTGCACAATGTCCTGAAGCTGAACATCCAGCCATCAGATTCTGACTATGCTGTGGACATCAGGAGCCCTGCGATTTCAGTGCGTGTGGCTTTAATAGAAGACTTAATTTGCTGCTTGGCAGTGTGTTCTTAAAGTCTTGGGGAACTTTTATCCTTATCTCACAACCAGCTCTGAAACTGCTCCTCTTTAAAAAGCTTAATTTCTTATTTTTACAGTTCTCAGTATCATGTATGATTTGAAAATATTTAAGAGTCTCAGACTCGAGCAGGAGGAGTGTCAGTCATTTAAATGCCTTTACTTTTTCTTAGTGGATCAACAATCTTGAAGTTGACAGCAGATATAATTCCTGGCCTTCCAGTGTGCAAGAGCTCCTGCGTCCCACGTTTCCAGGAGTGATCAGGCAAATCAGAAAAAACTTCCATAATTTTGTAAGTGGTAAACTGGCTTAGAAATGAAATGTGCATTTTGTTTTGTCAGGAACAAGGACATTACCGTTTGCAGTTTGCCTCACATGTGTGCTGGATTCCTTAAGCAGCTTGAGATAGGATGCTGTTCTAAAAGGTTTTGTTTTACTTGTAACTTATGGCTGAGATTCAGAGATTACTGAGCATGATCTCTGGGATCTGCTATGTGCCAAAAATGCTTCATCAACAGAAGAAACTATGATCTTATGAGTAGGAATTTGGTGTGTTTTGTGATAACACCTAAAGTTGGTTAATGAAGTCCCTCAAATTTGTTAAACACTGTCTTCTTAGCAGAGTTAAGATCAACTTTAGTAGTTTCATTTAGAAAGCACTCATGCACCAAGACTTCAAAGTATGATCAGCAGCCCTCAGCTTATTCCTGAGTGCCTTTTTAGTCTCCAGGTAAATTACTTAAAGTAAGATCTAATAAGGAGTTTATAAATTCTGCACTGTAATTCTTGGCATGGGGCAGAGTGGCCCTATAGAGAAAAGAACTCTGGTTAGGGGCAAACAGGGACTTGAACCACCTCGAGCTGTGGCCCTCATCTCCCTGGCAGTGTAGAAAGTAGGACTGATGATAATTCTGCACTGAGGCATGAATAAAACAATCTCTGATCTCTTCCCTTCTGATCTCTTAAGGGAATGGAAACTTTTCACTTCCTATTTGTGTGCAGGTGCTGATAGTTGATCCTACTCAAGATACCACAGCAGAATTACTGAATGTGGTGGAGATGTTCTTCAGTAACCACATCCCACTGAGGTAATTCCTGTGTTTTAACACTTGGGTTTTTTTACATCAGTTTGATTTTTTTGACTTTTACAATTACTAAATTCTCATTTCTAGAATTTAAATGTTACACACCTTTTATTGAAGGCATGTGTACATTTTTTGAATGTAACTTTTGCTACTGGCATAACAGAGTTCAGTTTCTTTAACAGTCCAAACCAAATTTAAATGAAGTACTTTGGGATGAGAGAGAGATGAAAAGCAACATTCTAACAGACTTGTTCCACTTTATATGTCCTAAGTTTGATTCCTGGCTGCTCTGATCCACTTCTTACCAGGCTACTCTAGAAAAAGCCTTTGTCTAAGATGATGATTGTAGCTGACAGTTGTATGAGGAGTTGATTCTTTATTAATGTAATAAATTGATGATCTGGGGATCTGTTTGATTGCAGAATAGGACTAGTCTTTGTGGTTAATGACTCAGAGGATGTTGATGGACTTCAGGATGCTGGAGTTGCCCTCCTTAGGACATACAATTATGTAGCACAAGAAATGGACAACAATTATGCTTTCCAGACTGTTATGTCTGTAAGTATTAATTTAAAAGGGAAATTGATGTTTTAATATTTTCCGTGTATGTAAGATTATCTTAATGGGCTAAAATGTAAATAATGGAAAGGAATTGTTCTTTGACTTGGTTAGTATTCAGAATATCTCCAGATACTGGTACCACACAATACATGGATCTTTGTAAAGTGCTTCTGACCTAACTTTAATAGGTGAGACAAAGTTTAAATGTGATGCTTAACACTCTTGCATGTTTTCTGATCCTGTCCATTTGATCATTCTCTCAGTGAGTTCAGAACTGCTGCATCCCTTCAATATTATAATTTGTTCTGAATGGTTTCAGCTGTGCACTTGTGCCACATTAAGGGATAACAAAGGTGCTGGTAAATGCATTTCACCTGTGGTTTCACACATACAAAGTGGCCAGCTGGGCATTAAATTGCTGTTGACTTAAAGACAATGACTTTTTTTTGGTATATGTTTGTAACTCAAAATCTTGTGCCTTTAAGAGGAAAACAGTTACTGACTTTACATTTGAGGTCTGTTGTATTGTTTATAAGTTTATCCCAAGTTCTGAAGGGATGGGTGGCTCCTTTGATATGCTTTACTTGAGGCTTTTTTCCCCTCAAATAAATTTTCTAATTAAAGATGCAAGTTATTATTTAAAGAAATATATATTTACCTTCTTCCAATCTCACTGGAATGACTACAAGGTACAGCAAGATAATTATAATGGCTATAGGTGCTTAGGAACTGTTATTGTGGCTAATAAAAATGGATATGTTTTGCAATCTGGCTGTTGATATCTTATCACAACTCCTGTAATACAAGTGATGGCATACCTTGATAAGGACTGAGGCTTTACAGTTGTAACTATAAACTTGTATTTCCCTTTCAGATATATAACAAAGTGAAAACAGGAGATCAGCTGAAAGTGGAACACGTGGTTAGTGTTCTGGAGAAACAGTATCCTTATGTGGAAGTCAACAGCATTCTGGGCATTGACTCTGCCTATGATCAGAACAGAAAGGTAAGAATTCATGAAATAGAGCTTTTTCACACTTTTTTCCTTAAACACCATTTTGAAAATGTAGTTATGTACAATTTCTCTATCCGGTTGTCTCACCAACCAGGTAACTATTTTGTTACCACAGTGGGTGACTTCTACTAATACTTTACTAAGTATTTATGCTCAGCACGAGCTTTATATAATAATACATATAATGTAATACATATTTTTTAAAACCTGTATGTACAGTACCAAGATAACTTCCATGTGACTCATAAGTCACACTTTCATTCTGGAATGCAGACTTCAGTAGAGTTTAAAATTGCTAGAAAAAAATCAAGGTAATGGAATGGTTCACAAGAAAACCAAGAGGCTTAATGTTGGAAGGGATTGGTGTGGGGTTTCTCATGTCAGTATTTGAATATTGTGTGAGATAAAGCCATGATGATGAATTCAAAATAGCTTTCCTATACCAAGGCATTCAACAGCCTTTTGCAAATAATTCCTGAAGTTATTTTTAGGGCTGATACTTTTCTGTGTGGAGAAAACTGGGAGAGCAAATCACTATTGGACCACTCATATGTGAGATGAACTAGATTTTATTGGAGGCTCTGTAGGGGAATGGTTCTGTTTTTGTTGAATATTCTAAAACAAATAATGAACATACTGTCAGCAGTAGCTCTGTAACACACAAGATGCTTCCTACATCTGTAAATGTAAGGAATGCAGGCAGGGTTATAGGTAAAGGCTCCTATGCACACATACTTTTCATCTTCCCTGAATATGGATACTATGTAGGATAGTGAAGGGAAAAGCCTTTTGAGGAAATAAAAATCTGTAAAAGTAAGACAAAACATTTTTGTATGACAGAAGAGGCTTCAACCAGAACCTTTAACCAGCAGAACCTGATTAACTTCTGTCCCTAACCAACCATCAGTGCCAGTGCATTTTGCAATAATTACACGAAATGTGGAGATTTGTCTTGACAGAATAACCCCCTGCTCCACAGTAAATATTTTCTCACATGTTTAAGAAACACATTCTTAAAAATACAAGAAATTTCTCTTCCCTGTCTTGTGTTACAGCTGTCACTGCTTGCATTGCATATGCTTCCACAGGCAAAGTCAGAGTTCTTGTTGTGCATTTTATTCTATTACCAGAAAGCACTCACTGGGATTAGTTCACAATATGAACTTTATGGAGTATTTTGCATTTCTGAATTATGAAGGAACTTTTTTTGCCTTGAAACTCTGAAAGTCAGGGATGTCTCATGTAATGCATGTAAGATACAGAGTCTTAGGCACTGTGTAAAATTAACATTCTCTACCTCCTACAGAAGCTGTAAGAGTCTCCTGGTGTGTTTAGAGTATCTTGTGGATGTTGCAGGGCTCCTTAGGAACCATCCTGGCAATGGGCTGATGTGGTAAAGCTGCTTCTTCTCTCCCTTTCTTTAGGCAGCCAGAGGTTACTATGAGCAAACAGGTGTAGGCCCTCTCCCTGTTGTGCTGTTCAATGGAATGCCTTTCCAAAGGGATCAGCTGGATCCTGATGACCTGGAAACCATGACAATGCACAAAATCCTGGAAACCACAAGCATCTTCCAGCGAGCTGTTTACCTGGTAGGTGCTGAGTTCAGCGGTGGCTTTGGAGAGAAACTAGATTTGGAAAAACTGATTCACAAATCCCTGAATACACAATATACCAGACAGCTTAACTTGCATCATTGCTTTTTCTTCTTTTTTTTTTAAAGTTATCTGAGGCAATTGTATATGTGAACTAACAAATACTGTTTCTTTCATCTTTTCTTCAGGGAGAACTATCTAATGACCAAGATGTGGTTGAGTACATCATGAACCAGCCTAATGTTGTTCCAAGAATTAACTCAAGAATCCTAACATCTGACAGAGAGTACCTAGATCTGACAGGAATGAGTAAGAGATGGTTTTAATTGTGTTAAACCTGAAGTATCTGAGTCAAAGACTTCTGCTCTCCCAATGGAAAGCTCTAGTGGGAAAGCACTAACAGCACCCTAAGTGATGGTCCAGCCCTGGTGCAGGGGAGATGTTGTATCCAACAGCAACATTAATGTCTACATCTTTTCAAAAAACCAATCTGTTTTGATTTTATACAAACCTTTAGGGGAATATGACTCATGAAGCTGAGAAATTAGTAATGCTGGGAAAAGCCAAGAACAGTCATATAATGCATATTTCATGTGACTGCATAATGTTTTATAATGCAGAATGTTTTATACAGTAGCTTGTTACTTAGTTTTGACATTCTTTTGAGCAGGAGTTGACAGTAATTTCTGGAATTACTTCAGATTTAGCAGACCCTGAGATTAGCTCAGTTGGTTAAAACTTGGTTGTAATAACGCCAAGGTCATGGGTTCAACCCCCTCTGTGGGCCATTGACTTAAGAGTTGGACTCAGTGATCCTTGTGGGTCCTTCCAACTCAGAATAGTCTGGGATTCTGTGAGAACTTTCCAAGGTTAAATATTTGAACATCCAATGCAGTGACTCCATTTTAATGACAATGCAACTGCCTTTTTAGAGTTGCTTGAAAAATAGTAACATAGTGGATTTTTAAGGATACATTATTTAGATCTATTAGCATCAACTAAATGAGACTTGGACAATTCTTTTAAGTGACTTCTGCCTATCAGTTATGCACTGCAATTGTTAATGTAACCTATGAGACAACAAAATACATTTCTCAGCCCATGTATCAACAGTGGAAATGAGACATAAAAAGCAGTATTACAAGGAGTAAATGGGATGTGTTCTTAATGTTCTGGTTAGTAGTGGTGATTTTTCTTTCATTTTAAGTGGACTGGTTGCTTTGGCATCTCATACTTGTTCTCTTCCTCAGATAACTTTTTTGTGGATGACTTTGCTCGATTTACCATGTTGGAGTCTAAGGATAAGACAGCTGCTATTGCAAACAGCATGACCTATTTAACAAAGAAAGGTAACATCTGCAGTGGATTATGGATGCAAATCTTACCTTATGTGTGTTTCCAAGCCTATATACAGTTCTCAACACACTCTCTGACCCTTAGTCAGGCTTATGGGTAATGGGGCAGTCTAAGTGTTGAAAAGAAAGATTTTTTTAAAAAAAATTTTATAACACATGGCATCTACATGGAAGAAGAATGTTCCCCTCTTTAAGCCCAGCCCAAGTTTTTATTGAATAATGAGTCCCACCCAACCTGCTCTCACTGTACTGTGACCCACAGAAATGCAACAGTGTAAGCTCTGATCCTGCAGTGTCAATGACTAGAAAAATACAAAAGGGGTTTTAACTCTGTCTCATAATTCAAAATGACTAAAAGTTACATGGATTCAGGAGAAAATTGTTATTGCCCATTATATAAGACAGCACCTAACGAGGTTGGTACTGTTTTTATTGCCCCAGTGCATGAGGTGCTTTGTCACTGACAGCATTGTCACAGTTACACATCAAGTGGCTCATCAGCATTAAAACTCAGCTGTACCTCTCAGTGTGGGAAATGCAGGCATGGACATGATACAGAGCCTGATCAGGCTTACTCAGACATCACCAGGCCTTTGCTATACCCATCTCAGTTGGGTATCAGAAATAAGCTGCTGTCATTTGACCCAGTTCCTCTTGTTCCTGACCCTCCCAGGCTTCCTCCATACTCTCTCCAGCCACTGCCACCTGTGTGCACTACCTGAAATGTTCCCATTGTCCTTTCTGTCTCATGTTTGCCCTTGGTTCATGTTCAGTCACTTGGATCTGAACAGGTTTCTTGTTTTGCCTTTGTAGAGCATTAATTAAACCCATACCTGACCATGCTCATTTGAAAGTGCATTGATTTGCAATTCCATGGCTTGACATTTTGGGGTCACTGCCTTTTCTGTCACTTAAGATATTTAATAACTGCTACCTGATTACAGTAACACTGTAGCACTTTTATTTTCTAAAATAATAGGGAAGTTATTGCTGGTGCTGAGCCAGCAATACTTACAAAGCACTGCTGTGCTGGTTCTTAAAGAGGGAAGATAAGAGATAAGGAAGATAAAGGAAGATAACTATCCAAGTTACAGTGATATAGCACTGTTTCCAAATGGTTTTCAGAGTGATCCCCTCACCCTACTACATGAAACTGGTAATATTTAGCATAATTAATAATGTAGCATGAAGTTATAGCATCCATCTATCAGGGGAAAAATAAGTCAAAGCTTATTCTAATAAAATCAGCACAAACATGTTGCTTGTTGGATTTGAGCTGTAGTGGTTCAGCTGTGCCCAGTACAGTTCTGCAGCTTCTTGATACACATTGGGATTACTATCAAATTGTTAATGTCTCTCTCCTTTCCCTTTTTCCTTTCTGCTTTTTGTCCAGGAATGTCTTCCAAGGAGATCTATGGTAACTCATACTTTGGCGTTTCATTTGGGAATTTTTGCTTGCTTTATCACTCTGGCTTTAGAACCATCAGGGAATGAAACAAGCTATTGAAATGCATGTTTGCTCTGGCACTTTTGTCTCTATACAAAACTGATTTTGTAAACTAACAGCTTCAGTGCAGAGATGTGGTATGTCTGTACCCTGGTTGAAATCTGCAAGTTATTTACAGGTTCTTCTATAATTTGTAGTTTAAAAGGCAGCAAATTAACAAAAACACTGAAAGAATTCATCTTAGGCAGAGGGATGCATGCTGACCCATGTGGGTCTTCCAAATGACCTAATGAAATCTAATATACCTATTCTTGTCTTGCCAGGCTTCATAGCTTAGTTTCATCCATAACTTCCCTGTGGAATTTTATTCTTTATGAAGTCTTTGCATGTGCATCATAGTTGACCTCCAAATGATGAAAACCAGAAGCTTTTCTTTCCTTCACCCTCAAATTTCCTCCTACCTTTCTTTTTTTTTTTTTTAATTGCAGATGATTCCTTTGTTAGACCAGTTACTTTTTGGATTGTTGGTGATTTTGATAAACCTTCAGGGAGGCAGTTGTTGTATGATGCCATTAAACACCAGGTAGGTAAGGTTGTAACAAAGCACTTGATAGAATCTTGAAAACCCCAAGTTGTGCTTCTTGCTGTGGTCTGACCTGGGGAGCCTGGTTTTCCCTGCAGGGTCTCTAATTTCCAGCCTCATCCTTTTTGTAGGGGCTGAGACATTGCTGATCTTGTGGTAGGACAGAATTCTCTCTTGGCACTGCTAATACAGTAAAGATGTTCTTTTAAGCCCTTGGTGTTAAACTGAAATGTCTGTGTTCTGGTTTGGAAATGAGCATAAGCATTGCTCTCTGTTCTGTCTCATTCATTCTGGAAGGATAACTGAATCATAAAAGTGCACAGCTTACTGCTAAGTCACTGGATTGCCAGACTGAGTGGTGGCCACAGTCCTAGATCTCCTGTGTAGCACAGGATTATCTAGAAGATTCCTGCCACAGTGGTGCCCATACATAAGCTCAATGCTTGTTGTTAAGTTAGTTCGTTCATTGTTTTAATGTTGTGCTGTTACTTACCCAATTTAGAAGCTGATTTTCTGGTTAAGAAATGCAAGGCCTTTGCTGTAATGTTATTCCAGTAGATATGTCCTTCTCATTTGAAACATACCTGCAATCTAAATCTTTCCCAATGCTTGTTTTGTTAACCACAGAAATCCAGCAATAATGTTCGAATTAGCATGATTAATAACCCTAGTGAAGATCCCACTAGCCAGAATACAGTTGTTGCTAAAGCCATATGGGCAGCTCTGCAGACACAAACCTCAAATAATGCCAAGAACTTCATCACAAAGATGGCAAAAGAAGAATCTGCAAAGGCACTGGAGGCAGGAGCTGACATCTTGGAATTTGCTGTTGGGGTAAGCATGTCTGTTGGCATTTGCAAGGGAAAGGTGCTTTGCTTGTTCCTTTAAATGAATTTTTTAGTGTAGTATATTCATATGCAGAAGGTGCAGTAACAATGGAGAGTGACACTGCTGGGTTTGCTGCTTTGGTATTTTAAATCTCGGAAAAGTAAACTTAACTAAATACAACAGTCCATCTAAACACAGAGTGAATCCTCATACACATCAAAGCTATGCAACTTTGAAAAGTCAAAAGAAATGTGGCTTCAGGGATCTGCTGAAGAGACTCAGTTTTTCTTGGGAGGTTAAGAGAGGGAGGATTTTTTTAAAAGCTCAGAAAAAAAATCACATTTCTCAACATCTGAAAAAGTTAGACAAGAATCTCTTAAGGAGAATGGAACTGGCCTAAGTAGCTGTGGCCCTTCACAGCAGAAGTTGGGATAATGTTTGTAAGTGACAGGCAAAAACTAGGTTCAAAACCCCAAAGAAAAAGGGGCCAGGGATCAATTTTAGCAACATGTGAAGATATTCTTGAATATAAACAAAAAAGTGCATTTTAAAAAGTGTGCAGAGGTCAACATTTCTTCCTATGTCAATGTCAAGTATTCTTTTCTTTCAGGGTATGGATACCAATATTTTCAAAGAGGCCTTTGACTCTCCCAAGATGGATTTTATTTTGTCACATGCAGTGTATTGCAGAGATGTCCTAAAGCTGAAAAAGGGGCAGAGGGCTGTGATCAGCAATGGACGGGTGAGAACAAACAGTAAAAGGGATATTCCACGTGTGGGAAAGAAGCTGATCATGAGCAGCAGAGTCTCGGGACCAGACATGGGAGTCTCAGTCTTTTTTAGGTCTCAGTTGCCTTTAGAATTTATTTAGACCTGTGTGACTTTTTCTTTGTAGTGTGCAGTTAGCTTGGTACAAATTCAGATCTCTCAATAACAGAGTTGGTTTGATGCTGGCAGTGAATTGAGTCCAGGGCTGGAAAAGGCTGATAAATTTGAAAGATTGTGCTGCTTCAGTTCACTGGACAAAATGCTGCTGTATCTGGCTCTGCCCAGGGTGTCTTTGTTTCTGCCACCAGCTCTTTTTACCATAGTTGATCTTAGATTAGGTAAATGATGTTACACTAGTATTTCTTTGCAAATAATGAAACCCAACAATGCACAGCAAAGGGTTTTCTTTTGTCATCTGCTTCCTAGTTAGGAAAAAACCCATGCACGTCCCTGTGGTTACTGTAGACTTTCAATTGGTTAAAAATCTCAGGTGATGAGTTTGGTATTCTATTTCTCACTAGGAAAATAGTAAGAGTTTTCTAGGTAGTTTTTAGGCTTCTGAAGGCTGGAGGAGGGAGATTTGCTGGAGTCATCCTGGTCTACTGGAATTGGCCTGGTATTCTATTGCCCCTTTCAGATACAGTATTGCATGTGTAATGTAATATGTGTAATTTTATGCCTTAGTTTGGGACTCCTGGCTCTAAATAGTTTGATTTAGCTGTTAAACTCTGCTGCCATTGACATTAATACTAGTCTGAACTAGTTGGTTGCCACTGAGACAGGGCTGGAGTATTTAAATAATACATCTTTGAATTTTGTTTCAGTATAGCCTTTACCTAATAATGGTGTTTCTGCTTTTTTTTTTTTTTTGGTAGCTTATTGGCCCATTAGAGGATGGTGAGATGTTCAATCAGGATGATTTTCATCTCCTTGAAAATATCATACTGAAGACATCAGGACAGAAAATCAAATCTCAGATTCAGCAGCTGGGATTCGAAGAAGATCTGTAAGTAAACCTGAGAAGGCTTATAAAGAGGTGCTGGGACTCCTTTAAGTTACAGTATTGCTTCTTGGCAAAACTGTGATGTACAGATTTTCACTGAACTTTGAAGAGGTTTTGCATCTTCCAAGGTTGAGTATATTCTTAAAATGGGAGACTGAAAATTTATGGGAATTATAAAAAGGAAGAAGTTGTCAAAAGAATTGGCTTTTATAATAGGACCCCTCTGTCTCTCAAGTTTCTCCATATACAGAATTGCTTCCTAGAGCTTAGAGTTGCAGTGTAAGTTGGGAAGACCACTGTGAAACAAGGGTTTGATCTGAATGGCTTTCAGGTCTGAGAGGCTGGTGCAGTTCAGGAATGCAGTGCCTGTATAATGGCTGATCCCTAAATGCTGAAATACCCCCCAAAACAGAGCTGTTCTGTATTTGTTACAGTTAAACCCTTTGGTACCCTCAGTAGTAAGGCTGCAACCTGTTTAAATTACTGGTGGATCAACCTTAAATATGTTTAATTCTTCAGAGCCTGTGTAGAGAGGTACTAGAAGTGTTTGTGTCTCTGAATTCCTTTTGCCTTCTCTTCTGCTGCTGACTGGAAGAAATGTGAGAAGTACAGGCATTTTTTTGAATATCTGCAAACCTTTCTTTTCCTTCTTTTCAGGGCAAGTGACTTGGTAATGAAAGTGGATGCTCTTCTTTCTGCTCAGCCAAAAGGAGAGGCAAGGATTGAGTATCATTTTTTTGAAGAACAGTACAGGTATAGGATTTCTGGCATTTGCTGAACAGTGTGCTTTTCTGTGTCTTTGAACTTTCCCACTGTTTTATGTTGCATTTAGTTTTAAAAAGACCCCAAGCAGCAACAGGAAAGTCCCCAATGTTTTTTGGGAAGAAAAGATTCCAGAAATTAATTTTATCTACCTATCTCTATACACATATATGTATATACTATTTTTTTCCTCTATCTAGTTTCAGAAGGTGCACAGCATTTCAGAAGCAATTTGAGTTCAGAATGAGATGGATAGTTGTGTTTTTCCTATGTTTATCCATATGTTTGATACTTCAAAATTGTATTTTCTTCTGTTTAGTGCAGTTAAACTGAGACCAAAAGAGGGGGAGACATACTTTGATGTTGTGGCTATTGTTGATCCCGTGACCAGAGATGCTCAAAGACTTGCTCCATTACTTTTGGTATGTGGGCACTTCAAAAGTTTGTCTTCAAAATGTTTGTCTTCCTCCTTAACTGGGTGGTGACCAGTGGCCTTCTAATAGTGTGTCTGAGTTGCACAATACATTTATTAGTGGAAAAACTCATTAGGCTGTACTACACACTAATAAACTCATGCTCAGGTGTTGTCCAGAGAGCTTTTAGTTTCTCCATTCAAACAGTTTAGTTTGCAATGACTCTGTTCTTGAGGGAGAAAGTCTCAGCATGCCAAAAAGAATGTCTGCAATGTGAGAAGCAGGAACTGTTCTTAAACCCACCAGTTAAAAAACGAGTGTGATAAAGCAAATCATGAGAAGGGAGGATTGGGAAGGAGCAGGTGACATCCCTCCCTGAGGTCCTGCAGTGGTCAGCTCTCCTCATCAGCATTTTAAGGGGTGTCTCTTTCTCATTACTTTAGGTTTTGAACCAATTGATAAATATGAACCTGAGGGTGTTTATGAACTGCCAGTCCAAACTTTCTGACATGCCACTGAAGAGGTAAGCAGTTCCATGCCAGGGTTAAAGAGAGAGAGAGTAAAACCTGTTGGAATGTGCAAGCACAGAAACATGGTCAGATGTCCTACAGAAAGTCTCTAACTGCTTTGAGCTCATTTATATATAGAGAGAGAATCATTTCCCACAGAGAATCTGGGAATTTGTGGACAGCATGAGGTAATTCTGCTGGTTTGCAAGTTGGGTGCATTTTATTCATATGTATAAAAGAATTGGATAACTTACTGGTCTTACTGATTGAGTCTTGCATGTTCCTGTTTGGACCTTCAAGATGGAAATTCTGACCTGCTCCAAGGCCAACACAACCTGTGTTGCTTTGGACAAACCCTTGGAGACCGTGTAGGCTGGGGAAAGCTGATGCCACCTGCAAGTTCAGGGAGTGTGAAATATTAGCAAAATTTGGCACAAATATGTTCTAACATTTTCTTTCTGAACTTTCAGCTTTTACCGCTACGTTTTGGAGCCAGAGATTTCTTTCACAGCAGAGAATAACTTTGCTCCAGGACCAATTGCCAAGTTTTTGGATATGCCCCAGTCTCCCCTTTTCACTCTGAACCTGAATACCCCCGAGAGCTGGATGGTGGAGTCTGTCAGAACCCCATATGACCTTGACAATATTTACTTAGAGGAGGTAAGAGAAATCAGTATATTCCTACTACTGCATTTAAGTGGTGGTGTTTTTCCAGAGCTTATTTTTGTTATGGAAAAGAAATGTAGAATTTTAAAATGCCAATAAACACAGAACTGTGGATATTTGCAGAACTCAAACTCTGGGAGGGGTGCAGGGAAACCCAAGCTCTTGGACAGCAAGATTGCTTTTCTCAACTACTTGTGGATGCCTGAACCAGAGGTTCAAAAATGCTTTAGGCTTGAAGCAGGACCAAGCTGGTGTCAATGACATGTTCATTTTCACAGCTTTTGTTACTGGCAGACATTCCTATGGCCCACAAAAGGACATGCAATATCAATACAACAGTAAAACCATGCAGCAGAAATACATTAAGTTGCTGCAGGTTCAGGAGCTCACTGCTGTTTGAACAGGCCTTGTGTCACACTGTTTCTATGGATTGGGCAGTGCTTCCCTGCATACAGTAGGATAAATAAAGAAAAACCTGTCTGTTGTATGTGTAATGAGGCTGTCAAACCCCCTGCAGACAGGCCTCTGGAAAAGCAAGTTGTACAGCCTTGTGGTCATTACAAGCACGGGTTCCTTTCTCACTGCATGTTCATTGTTAGTCTCCTCTTACTTTTGCATCTCTCTGACACTGTTTGGGAATATGATGCAGTGTTGTGGTATTGTCTGACATTGCTAATCCTGTACCAGCTATTCAGAAATCTGGGAAACTGGGTATGCATTGTTGTATAGTTTGGGATTTGGGATATTTGGGTTTAGCACTTTTTTTGCTTTTTGTCTCTTAACTGTAAAGCCATTAAGGAACCACTGGTATTGCTACACATTTCAAGCCTCTGATTCCCAAGCCCACCCCTTAATTAATTGAATAATTGAAAGCCTGAGAGAGGGGGAGATTAAATGCTTCAGGCATTCAAAGTGCCATCCTGAGCTTCCAAATAAACAGCAGCTTTACTTTTGCAGGTATACCATTTCCAGCTCCCAATATCCAGTCTGTTGGTGCTGTAGCAATTAAACTGTCCTTTTGGATGTGCATGAGAGAAGATGCTTTGTGAGATTAGACTAATAATCTGCTTATGTACTATCCTCAGGCTACATCTGAATTTAGCCTGGTAGGGACCCAAGTTTTTTTGGTTTGTGGGGGGTGGGTTTTTTCCCTTTTTTTCTTGGCACTTTTGGTTGGTGTAGAGAAAAAGAAATTGGTATTTCTTCACAGTATCTTAGCACACTGTGAGAGTAATGCAAAGCAGAACAAAAGGCTTATTTCTGATGGTTAGTATTAGGTGAGACCAGTTTTAAACAGATTTACAGTCAAAGTTCTGGAGCTCATCATACTCTTTTTATGAAGTACATTCTCTGGTAAAGGTTAAAAAAAACCAAAAAAAAATGTCGAATAGAGCACCAATCCTCCCCTTTTCTTATCCTAGCATATTATCAGTTTGAGATTCAAATTCTTTTGGTCAGGACCACTCTTAACCATATTTGTGTGAAGCTTGTCACTTGAAGGAGATGAGATCTTGGAGGCTTTCTAGATATTTGTTTTATTAATAAATTATTGTGGTAAAATTATGACTAAAGGACTAGAAATTGGCACTTCAGAGTCAGCAGTATCTTCTCCTTCCAGGTGGATAGTGTTGTAGCTGCAGAATATGAACTGGAGTACCTGCTGCTGGAAGGACACTGCTATGACATCACTACTGGGCAGCCACCTCGAGGACTCCAGTTCACACTGGGCACCTCAACCAGCCCTGTCATCGTCGATACCATCGTCATGGCCAACTTGGTGAGTGTTCACTGAAACAGGCAGCAACTCACTGGTGCTCCAGCCAGCACAGCCACTTGCAGAAATCCCTGAGTGTTTTCCAGCATGTGTGCTGTGGGTATGTGGTGTTGCTTGCACTCTGAGCTGCTCCAAATCCATCAGAACCACATCATTTCTAACCCTGAAACCTCTCAGTGTATGTGCTGCCTCTTACCTTTTTCAAGATATATTCCTTTCCCTTCAGCTGGCTGAGAAGGGTCTTCTGGAATGCCTTAAAATGCTGCCAATATTGTTAAGCAACCTCTTTCCAGGGAAGGTCAGACAGCTGTTTTTCCTAGGCATGGTACTCCTTTGGCCATGCACTCTGGTTCTGAGCCTCAGGTGGATGACTGTCTTGTTTTGGGACCTATTCCTTCAGGAGATCTGTGGAACAAGTGGAGAGAGTCAGCAGGAATAGCTGACACTGTAGAAAGTAAAGGAAGTGTGAAACGATGGGAATTGCTGATTTAAGTTGAGCAAAGGTGCTGGAAATGCAGGTGTATGGTTGGTCCCTGCAGGTGCCTTTGTGAGGTCCCTGCAAAGGGATCAGTCTGTTTTCAGTGCCCACACTGGGCCATGAGAGAGGTAATGGACCGAAATTGTGGCAGAGTAAGTGAGTCACTGGAGTGTTTTCCTGAGCTGTAATGTTAGTGAAAAACTGGAGTAAATTGCCCCCTGTGGATTTTTTAAAATCTTTAAATGTATTAAAGAAAAAACAAGGAAAAATATTCACTGATGCTACATACTTATTTTTAAATCCTTACACTCATAGAATCATAGAATCAATTGGGTTGGAAAAGACCTCCAAGATCATCAAGTCCAACCCTTGGTCCAACTCCAGTCACTTTACCAGATCATGGCACTCAGTGCCACGGCCAAGCTCACTTTAAAAACCTCCAGAGATGGGGAATCCACCCCCTCTCTGGGCAGCCCATTCCAATGCCTGAGCACTCTCTCTGCAAAGAAGTTTTTTCTGCTCTCCAACTTCAATTTCCCCTGGCAGAGCTTGAGCCCCCCGTGCCCCCTTGTCCTATTGCTGAGTGCCTGGGAGAAGAGACCAACCAACCCCCAGCTGGCCAGAACTTCCCTTCAGGCACTTCCAGACAGTGCTGAGGTCACCTCTGAGCCTCCTCTTCTCCAGCACAAACACCCCCAGCTCCCTCAGCCTCTCCCCACAGCACTTGTGCTCCACTCCCTTCTCCAGCCTCGTTGCTCTTCTCTGGCCCCGCTCCAGCCCCTCAATCTCTTGCCTCAACTGAGGGGCCCACTCATTTTCTATTGTGTGCACCTTTTCTTAGCCAGAGTGTATCCTAGAATGATGTGGTATTTCTTACTATGGAAAGAAGGATGTTCCTTATTTACATGTGATCCCATGGTGTGTGTGCATGTTGGGAAGTAAAGCTTAATGGCTCAGAGGTGTCCTTTTTCTCATTAGCTAAAGCAAAGTGTATGTACCACATGCTGTATATCTGGGAGTCCTCTTCCTCAGCTCGGTGTCTGGACTGTGCAGGGGCAGCCAGAGACCAGGAACATGCCCTGTGCCTGTTTTAAAATACTTCTAAATTTTGTTTTTAGAGCAGACTGGCTCACATAGGAAGTGCAAGCATTTGGGGCCACAGTACAAAACTGGATGGACACTGAAGCATCACTTCAGATCTTTATATCTTTTATGGGTGTAATAATCTAAATGACAGAAGAAAATATTCAGATCTGGAATCTGAAGCTTCAACAAGACTTGAATATGAAATTTAAATTTCACATAGTAATTTTTTAAGTTCTGTAGAAGAGGTGCCTTGTAACATAAATTATGTTACTGCTTCCTGCTGTAGGTAAAATACCAGTCTGTTGAGCTTCAGAATTCCCTTAGATTTTGTTGTGTACTGCTGTGTGGTTACCAACTAGTGTTTTGAAATTTCCTCACTCCTTCATGAAGGCAAGCTGTTGCAGAAAAAGACTTTGAGATTGCACTATTCCCATCAGAACACTCTGAAAGACTTTCTCTTTAACAAATAATGCTGCCTGTCTACATACTCTTGTCTCAGGTAATAACCAATAATTTTGAATGGAATTTCTGGGGATTTTCTCCTGTCCTCTGGGTTTTAAAGCATTAAGGTTATGTTAATCAGTTGGCTTGCAAATAAATGTTCAGGTTGAAAACAGTAGGTAAAAATACATTTTTCTGCATTTTCTGGAATCTGACAAATACTCTTTTCACATTACAGGGTTACTTCCAGTTAAAAGCCAATCCTGGTGCATGGACTCTAAGACTGAGAAAGGGCAGATCTGAAGATATTTACAGGATCTACAGGTAGGACAGTAAAAGAAATATGTCAGTCCTTTTCTTGTGAAACTTCTGAAATAGGTAGGCATTGTAATATGTGAATCTAACTGTTCCTTCACCAAAGTGTAGTGACCTGAACAGCAAATTAAACAGCAAATTACATTTCAAATTATTTTCATACTGAACATAAATTATGCAAGATGAAATTAATTTAAAAACCCAGTGTGGTGAAATGCATATATTCGTTACTTTGTCATGTCTCAAATCTGTTTTACAGTGCTAAGGCTTAATACTTGTAGAAAAATGTGCAGAAGAAATAAAGAATGTGTTTCTGCTTTGTAGTAAAAGTGAGTATTTTACTCTATTTTTTTCAGCCACGATGGCACAGACTCTCCTCCTGAAGCCAGCGAAGTTATTATCATTCTCAATAATTTCAAGAGCAAAATTATTAAAGTGAAGGTGAGTTTAAAAACTGGATTTGCTCTTAAAAAAGACTGTTTGACCAACAGTGGAGAGGAAATTGAGTAAAGCCTGATGGTCCCTTCCCACAACCCACACTTGAGTCAGTCTACACAAGGCATGTTACAGTACCAATAATAAAGAGTATTTTCTGTAAACTTGATTTGGGTTTTTGACACAGGAGAGAATGACATGTAAGTGCTATTCCTTTTGTATATCCCCAAGAAACAATTATGGTCTGATGTAGTTGTGCTTGTGACTTCAGGAAAAAGCAGTTTTATATGACCTATATATATCTAATAATGAACATTCAGTCTGTCCATTGAGCCAGGATTTTACCTGTTACAGATAAATTTTGTTGATCTGGCAATACATTTTCTATCAGTCTGACATAGAGTGGGTGAGAATACATTTTTAAAAAGATAAAAATGTTAAGTTACTAATCTACTGTCTCTTAGGGTTGCCAATCAGGTAGTGACATAGGTGAGCAGTTTAAGTATAACTGATGGATAAATGATGGCTGTAACACAGCCAGTTCACACTTTCTGACAGCATTTGGTTGTGCTGGAGCAATTCTGGAATGTTCTCCTAATTCACTGCCCTGTCTGTCTGTGTGGTTTGGAGTCAATCACCAAGGCTGCTCACTAAACACCTCTTAGAAAAGCATTTTAACCATTCAGACTAAGTTGCCTTTGGTGTGTAAAAGCAGCTGTGGAATCCATTTGGAGGATGTCAGTTCATTACTAAACTGTTTTCACAGGCTGCTTAGTTCACCTCGCAGCTTAGGGGCATAATTCAAACAGGTACAAACAGTGTCAGGATAAGATTCCACAGCTGTTTGCCCAAGATGTGGCTCCACTCACCAAAGCCACGTTATGTTTTACAGGTTCAGAAAAAGATCGATATGATGAATGAAGATCTACTAAGTGATGGCACCAGTGAGAATGAATCTGGATTCTGGGAATCTCTCAAATGGTAAAACTACTTCAAGAATAACCTGCAAGTCTCTTGAAACTGTAAAACTCTTTGACAAAATCATTATATCTGTGATATTCCTTAGCTATCTATTAAGGTTGAGTGAATTTAGGGCTGTTGTTCATAGGACTCCTGGCCCTTGCTATCCTGTCCTTCATGTAACAATATTTGTACTTTCAGGGGATTCACGGGAGGACAAAGGAATGAAGATGTGAAACAGGATAAAGATGATGTACTAAATATATTTTCTGTGGCTTCAGGACATCTGTATGAGAGATTCCTACGGTCAGTTCAGAATTTATAATCCAGGGATGTCAAGTGATAATGTGCCCTGCTTTGTACAAGAAAAATCAGTAACGTTTGCAAGAGTATTAAAAAAGGTTTTTCAGCAGTTCAGAAGTTCACTAGATATTGCATCTACTGTATCATAAAAACTTTTGTCTGCACAATATTCATGAGTTCAAAATAGACTTGGTTTAATAGATGGTATGTTGTTGTCCTAAATTTTCTCACTAGAATATAACCAATGTGTTGTTAAGAAATTACAGAATAAGTCATAGTTGCTTTGCAAGAGGAATCTGAACTTTGTTCTCCAAGGACTGTGTAAGGCAACTGGTCTTATATTCTCTAACTAGTTAGAATGTACAGATGTGGAGGGTTAGTAATTTTGTAGATGTAATTAAGTGATTGACAATTGGTTGAAGCAACCCTGAGATTAGCTCAGTTGGTTAAAACTTGGTTGTAATAATGCCAAGGTCATGGGTTCAATCCCCTGTGTGGGCCACTGACTTAAGAGCTGGACTCGATGATCCCTGTGGGTCCCTTCCAACTCAGAATAGTCTGGGATTCTGTAACTCACTTGTTTTTCATGTGTGAGGATCAGTTACCTGGCACAGAACTGCAAATAGTTTAATCATGTAAACCAGCAATTTTTAATTGTTACACAGCTCATCCCTAGTGGGTGGCAGTTGTTTCTGTAACTGCTTTGTTTCTTCTCTTTTGATAGCATAATGATGTTGTCTGTGCTGAAACATACCAAGACTCCTTTAAAGTTTTGGTTTCTGAAGAACTACCTATCACCTACATTCAAGGTTTGTTAGTAATTAGAAATTGGCCACAAGCTGCTTGTCCCTCCCTTCCCAATGGCTGTGCCGTGGCACATCCCTTGGGATGCCTCACAGATGAGAATGTCACCTGATATGACACTGGGCCAAGTTGTTCCAGTAAAAAAATTCTCCCAATTCTTTTGTCTCATTTTATTACTCCCACTTAAACTGCTTTGTAAACCCCTAAATAATTCTTCCATCTGTGAAATTTTACGATTTGAGTAATGCATTCTTTTAAACTTGTCAGTGGATCACTATAAAATGGCTCATAAGGGACTGTGTGGGGAAAAATATCAAAATATTTAGTTGTCTTTTGATAGTTGGCTTTACAGTTTGTACTGATTGTTCAGCTTGGGGCTCTGCCTTTGTGTGAAGTAACAATGAAACTAATTTTCTTTGTGGTGTTTCATTTTCTAATGTTCTGTGCCTTAGACTGAAGTGTATCTCTTGTGATGCACTTTTCTTTTTCCTGCAGAGGAACAAAGAGCTGAGATAAGCTGCTTTTTTCCCCTCCCTCTGCAGGAGTTCATCCCATACATGGCCAAGAAGTACAATTTCCAGTATGAGCTTGTCCAGTACAAATGGCCACGTTGGCTCCACCAACAGACAGAGAAACAGCGAATCATCTGGGGTTACAAGATCCTCTTTCTGGATGTGCTCTTCCCATTAGCTGTTGATAAAATCCTGTTTGTGGATGCTGATCAGGTAATAACACAGAGGCTGGAGTTAATCTTTTCCTTTTTTCTTTTCTAATATGTTTTTGAATGCAGTTTCTATCTTGTTGGAAGGGTTGCAGGTTTGAGCCCTTGGCAGGTATGACTGGAGGTTGAGTCTGTGACTATAAAATGCTTCAGTGAGGGCTGGATTTTGTTCCTGTTCCCACAAAGATTGGTTTTGCTAACCTGTTTTTTACTGTTACCTGGTTCCTTATTCCCTCACTGTGTTTCCAGCTAGTTTGCCAAATAGATTCTCATTTCATCCTTCCATTTTTCAAGGTATGTCTGTTCTCCCAGCCTGCAGATCACTTAGCACAGAGAGTATTTTCCTAAGTCACCAAACACCTTCCCCTCCCAGGCTCCCTCTTTTAACTTGGCCACATCTGTGGCTTTCAGAGGAGGAGAAGGCGAATCCCTTGTGCATAAGGCCATGTCCTGCTGCAGGACAAACTGGGCTGTGAGAGTCTGGGTGTGCTCATTCCTGAACAGGAAACATGCACAGTAAGGACTGACAAAAGTGCTCCCTCAGAAGTACATATGAAACTGAGAATTATCAACATGTGAGTATAAACTGCCCTGGGAGTTTTGGCTTATGTACAGTGTGATCCCAGTTCAAAACATTGCACCTTATGATGCCTAGGATAAATTCCCAGTTTTGCTGTTCTTATTTTAGACAGTTTTTTCTCTGTTTGTAAGAGATATTAAGGTATTCTTTTCACATCAGAGTGGTATTTTTAGAGTAGTGTTAATGCCACATCTGTGTCAAAAAGACATTAAAAAGCCTTCAACCCTGAAGGGGCTGCAAACTCTGAAGAGGAAAGGATACAAAGGTTCACAGTAGAGCTCATGTATAGTGAGAATTCTTGCTGCTTATTAGCAACAGTTTTGCACTTCAGCTGTCAAACCAACCCCTATCAGATTATTTCAAGCTCTGTTTTATTTGCTCCAGCTCTAAGTGCAGGGGAGACAACATATTTTGTGTTGTGTTTCTGTTCTACCTACACATAATGCTAAAGGCTGCCACATGTAACAGGTAATTATTCCTTTAGCTGTTTGCTCAGTTGGACTCAAAACCTGACCAGCATTTCCAGATAACCCATAGCAGGCTTCTAGAGATAAAAATGAAATGTCCTTTCCCTTCAGATTGTACGCACAGACCTAAAGGAGCTGAGAGATTTCAATCTCGATGGTGCTCCCTATGGATACACCCCATTCTGTGACAGTCGAAGAGAAATGGATGGCTACAGGTTCTGGAAATCAGGATACTGGGCAAGTCATTTAGCTGGAAGAAAATACCACATCAGGTACTGTACTGAAGAATTCTCTGTTTTTCAATATAGAAGGGGAAAGTATTTGCTGCTACTTAGACTTAGAAGACAATTAGCTGAGGTGTGGAGTGCTGCATGACCCACTGCTTACTGTTGCCTCTTTAAGGTTCCATGGCCTGTGGGACACTGCAGTTGTTTTCAGCTACAACTTTCACAGGTGAAGAACTGAAGCATTAACTAACAGACATCTTTGTTAATAACAGATATTGGAAGAAGGGACTGCAAAGCTAAGATAGATTTGTTGAAAATTGTTTTTTTGTACGTGCCACAACCTATTGAAACTGCTTTCCTGCCTTGTGATAAATTATCTGATGTATTGCTGCTGTGAGATTGGTTTAGCATGTTATATCTGGGGGTCTGCAGTGAATTCCTCACTGGTGAAATGTCATTCCTAATTGCACCATCTCCCTGTAGTGCTCTGTATGTGGTGGATCTGAAGAAGTTCAGAAAGATAGCAGCTGGAGATCGACTCAGAGGGCAGTACCAGGGGCTCAGTCAGGATCCCAACAGTCTGTCCAACCTCGATCAGGTGTGTTACTGGGGTTGTTTTGCCTTATTGGGGTGTGGTGGCTGGTCAGCACCTCTCCTTTCTGTGCCAAACTTCCATCACAGCCAGATGCCAGTGGCAGTCATGGTACACCCTGCCTTCAAATGAGGCAGGTTTTGATGGCATCAAATATAAATGGTGGGTGGAAACAATACCTTCCCCTTCAATGTCTTCAGACAATCAAATTTTCCAGTATATAGACAAATACCTAACACAACTGGGTACTTGTTCCTTGAGTTGCCCAGCTCTGTACTTTAGTGTGCACTGATTAATATCCTGGAAATAAACCTTTTACTGTGATGGATGGAAAAAAATAACACAATGGTTTAATCAGCCAAGTCCAGTCTTCCACACTGGTCCAGTTCAGGTTTGATGCTCCTTTAATACTGTTTGCTAAATAAGTAAATTTCAACAAAGTAAGATTAACAGTTGTAGTGCACAGGCTTTTTCCAAAGGACTTTGGAATGGTATGAAAAGTGGATTCAGCACTTTATATTTGCACTGGAGAAAACAAGCCCAGACCTCATTACAAAAGTTAACCTTTTCAGGACTATCTAGTTGGGAGGGGGATTGCTCCTTCTACCCTGCACTCTGTGGAAATGGCTACTAACTCTTGTTCTACACAACAGGATTTGCCAAACAACATGATCCACCAGGTGCCAATTAAGTCCCTCCCACAGGAATGGCTGTGGTGTGAAACATGGTGTGATGATTCCTCCAAGAAGAGAGCAAAAACCATTGATCTGGTGAGTGCAGCATGGCTCCCTCACTCTTACAGCACAGCAAAATACAGCAACCAGTTTTAGAGGCATTTCCCTACCTCAGCCTGCATTGGCACTTGAATCACAGAATCATAGAATGGATTGGGTTGGAAAAGACCTCCGAGATCATCAAGTCCAACCCTTGGGCCAACTCCAGTCCCTTTACCAGATCATGGCACTCAGTGCCACGGCCAAGCTCAGCTGAAAAACCTCCAGGGATGGGGAATCCACCCCCTCTCTGGGCAGCCCATTCCAATGCCTGAGCACTCTCTCTGGAAAAGAAGTTTTTTCTGCTCTCCAACTTCAATTTCCCCTGGCAGAGCTTGAGCCCCCCGTGCCCCCTTGTCCTATTGCTGAGTGCCTGGGAGAAGAGACCAACCCCCATCTGGCCAGAACTTCCCTTCAGGCAGTTCCAGACAGTGCTGAGGTCACCTCTGAGCCTCCTCTTCTCCAGGCTGAACACCCCCAGCTCCCTCAGCCTCTCCCCACAGGACTTATGCTTATGTTCTCAGCACCAAGATTTTTCCTTTAGCTTCTGTGTTTCTCTTACCTGGAGCTGTGACATTATTATGAATTTTGCACTGTTCTCCAGCTAAAATACAGACAGGTGTTTGTCACCACCCTCAGATTAATCCCAGCAGAGGCAAACATCCCTCTGGTCAGTGCAGAACCATTCTGTACCCCTGCAGTGTCTGAGCAGCCCCTGTGTTGTGTTTGCAGTGCAACAACCCCATGACCAAAGAGCCCAAGCTACAAGCAGCCATGCGGATAGTTCCAGAGTGGCAGGACTATGACCAGGAAATCAAACTGCTCCAGGGTCTTTTCCAGAAGGAAAAAGAAATGGGAACACCAGCTGAGATGCCAGGACAACACACACATGGTAATAATCTTTGTTTCCCTGCTGCTTTGACTCTCTCCCTGCCTGTTGGACTGGTGTAAAGTTGTGCCCTCCCTCACTTCCATGCACAGGCTTGGATGAGGAGCTGTTCAATAATCAGGTGGTGTAATGGGACAGAAAGGCCTTGCTGAGCAAGGCTGGTGTGACTTAACCTGATTCTGAAAGTCAGAGAACACACTTGTTCAGTTCTGCTAAAGACCTTCACTGTTCTTTCAATTTCATGAGCTTGGCCTTGTCTTAACCCCTAGAGAATGACTGCTGTGCACTGTGAGTATGAATTGTTCTTGGGCCACTGGTACCCTGCAAAGCACAAACCTCAGGGGGTTTTACTGGTTTTCAAACCAGTCTGCCAACTGAGGCAGCTGGAACTGAGTGCTCCTTTTTCTCTCCTCTTTTACAGATCCAGCAGCACATGTGGAGTTATGATCCATGCAGACAAATTCAAGTCAGACTGTTTCATAGACAATTTTTATATTGAAAACTAGGTTTTTTCCAGTATGTCTGCAAAACTGCTGAGTAATTGAATGGGATGATGTATGCATTTTTGTTACGTTCCTTTGGGGTAATTTCTGCATATGAAACAGGATCTGGATTGCTGGAATTGGCATTCCTGGTTTTTTGCTCCTATGGTGGAGATGAAAGAGCCCATGATGGAATTTAGCATTTCAGAAACAAAACTTCCAAATCCACTGGAAAAGCCACAGCCCATTCCTTCAGCTGCCTTCACCACTGATGAAGAAAGAGCAAGTTAGTCTCAGATCTAACCTGAGAGTCTGGGAATCACAGAGGCACGTCCTGACCTCATCTGCTGGAGATGATTTTTCCAGGTAACATTAGAAGGCTCAGAATTGTGCTTTGACTTTGGGACATTGTTTCATCTGACGGTTTTCAAATGGTTGGAAATACTTCTCAGATTTGTTGCCTCTGCCCTTGGTTTTGTAACAAATCCAGCATTACTTTGATTTTTCTATTTCCTGCCTTCATTTATGACCCAACTTTTGATGGTTTGGCTTAATGTAAAGCTCCAGTCTATTTGAATGCCCATCCAAATCCAAATGCCTAAGCTTACAAAGTGAGGAGAACATGGAGTTCATCCTAGCCCATCTGACTTGAATCAAAGTACCCTCCCTTCCCTCCTGCTCATTGTTTAAATCAGTCTGCAAAACTGGTAGAGCTTTGCTCTGGCTGTGGTTCACTGATTCATGAATGTTTTTTGTTTATGAAAAATCTGTGGAAGCTTGGAAATTATCATCATGTACATTTCATTAACTTTATTTTTTTTCAAACAGAGGTGTCACATCAATAAAAACTTTGGAGTTCTTGAACCTTAAGCTTTAGTTCCCACTCAGTCCTTTAATCATCCTTTTTCCTTGCACACATCACAGTCCTAATTTGATTGTGGGGTTTCTGGATATTTCACTTGCTTTTGTTTTCATTCTGTGCACAGACAAGAAAATACCTTATTGCAGGGATTAATTATCTTGGGCAATTGTTCATATTCATGTCTTCCTTTTTAAAGATGCTGCTGCCATATTTCTGTGTTATGAACATACCAAGTAAAAAAAGCACCACCTCAAACCCCATTTCCCTCATTCTGTAGGATTATTCTCTGCTCCCTCCAACACTGAAGACCTGAAGAGTTGAAGCATAAGAACTAAAAGTAGTATTTCTAGTACAAAATACATACTTCCCTATGCAGAAACAAACTGGGATTGCTTTTGTGCCTCGTGTTTTTATACAGGCAAATGTTCTGTGCTGTAAGACCCTCAGCCTAATGATAATCCTGAGTTAAGATATTCTTCTGGAATTACTGTATTATACATCCTATATCATGTTTTGGAGGAAGCTGAAAGATGCCAGTCAGTTGTAGTGTTTCAACTATTCAATAGGGCAACTGTACAGAAAAGGAGCACCCCAGCAGGTCCAAATGACCAGCCCAAAGTCTTAAAAAAGCACATGAAGAGAAATCCTCAGGGTCCCTGAGCTGGTGACTGGCATGGCTGGCACTGCCCCTGCACTTGTGGTGGGCACCAAATGTGGGTGGTTCTGGGAAGGTGTGGAAAGGACAGTTTATAATCCCCCTCTCCTCAGAGAAGGCTGTGCAAACATGGAGGGGCTGCAGGGCAAATCAGGACCTTACAGAGTTCCCAGCTGAGGTGTTTCCCTTTTAGTGGGGTTTGAAGTTCAGTTGGTCTGCCTGGTACTCTGGAAATTACCTGTGTATTGTGCTTCCCATCCAAACTGTTCAGTTAAGGATGAGCAGACTTACAGTACAGTATTTTTTTTATTGTAAACCACAATAATGTGCCTGCCAACAAATTAAAGTAATTACATGCTATGTCAATTAGCTTCTGTTAAGCAGCTGATACAGCACAGGTGAGACTGTCCTTTCTGTGTTCAGCCTTGCAGGAGCATATGGAGGAACACAGGATGAGGTGGGCACCACCATTCCCTCCAGGGATGGGTAAGGAAAGAATCTGCCCAAGCCCTCAGAACAGGAGAAGCTTTCTGTGAAACAAGGCCCTCTCCTGTCTGGAACCAGATTTGTGCTCCTTTTTTTCCCCTGAATTTTATTAGAAGCCATAAGATGAGAGTGAAGCAACCTCTCTTAAATTCACCACAACATTTACAATGCCTTGTTTGGTGTTGAATAAGGAGGAAATACTTTTTAAATTGAATGTTGGTTACAGTATTACTTTTTTTAGTTATGCTCCTCCACTCTGATATTTAATGTGTGCAGTTGAACACTCACTCTATATCCTTTTCTTTTGAAATTGTAAGGTCCAGCAAAGTATGGAGGATATTTTTATCCCCCCTGGTTAATAGAGGCCATGCTCTTCTATTCAGTTGTTATCAAGAAATAAAAGTCATCTAACTCACAACAGATAAAGAAACCAAAAACATGAGATTCTGTACCTTTGCAGTGCTCCTGAGAGTTCTCTAGTACGCCAGAAGATTCCCATGGGACTGATCATTCTGAATGTGAACTATTTGTCCTGGGATGCCACTATTTATTTGCACCCAAGAATAACAGCAGTAAAGAGAATAATCACGTATTTTGGATCTGGGTGTATGATTGCTCTTAAGGCCCAGTTAAGCACTAAAAGGAAGGTATTTTGACAGCTCCATCTAGAGTGAGCTGCTTACTGAAACAGAGCTGCTTCTGATCAGTAACTGCTGGCCTGGTCCTGTAACTAATAAGACTGATGCTGAGGAAAGCAAAAAAAATGTGGATTATGGAGGTCACAATGTAATTTTGGATTCCTCAGACTGTGGCAAAGCAATGATGCTGTTCCAGATCTCTGGCTCCAAGTGACTTGTGCTCGTGGTGGGGAGTTCACAATGAGAAATGCCCTGTACTTTATTTTGAAAGGAAGATTTCACTGCCTTACTAGAAAACATATCCCAGAAGTAACTCTTTAAGATTTCCTTTTCATGTAGCTGTTGGGGGATGGGTTGTAAAGGAAATGAAAGGGACATGTACAAAGAAGTAAATACCCAGTCATATGTGGGCTTATGAAGCAAAACATCTTTTTAAATATGAACTCTTTTATTCAACTCTTCCATAATCTGTCCAAGGATATTCCCTAACTCTGTGTGGCACTGATAGTGGTAGCCCAAGTGACCCAAGGTATTGGGGGTTACTCTCTACTGAGTGTTACCTGAGATCACAGTGAGTTTCCCAGTACAGTGACAGCAACACGATCTGATGCCTCCTGTTCTTTACCTGTGTCTGTCCTGTCCATGGCTTTGGGGCTGAAAACTGAGGTTTTCATGGTGTTCTTTGAGGATGTTTTTCACTTCCTGTATTCAAGGGTTGGGATGTTGAAAAGCTAAAAGGAAAAGGGAGGAGTTCCTCCTGCCTGCCAGTCTTGATATTGGAATAACCCCTAAAATGAAGCAATTCTGTTAAAGAAACAATAAAAATATTTTACATAAATCTACCTTTTTTGTCTTTTTTCCCCCAACACTACCTACTACTTTAAAAGGATGTTTCTGTATCTGTTTCTTTACTGATTAGGTTTTATGCTGAAAATTCATAGTAAGCATTTGGAAAAGATTCCTCCCAGACAAAATGTGCCAGGACACAAAGGGCTTGCTTTGTGTCACAGGGCTCCTGGCTGGAAGGTTTCACTGGGTTCTGACCAGCTTGTCAGGTTGTGCTGTTTTAAAGCTAAACCAGCAGGAGAATTGAACCCAACACAAAAGAGATCGTAAGTCAGTTATAATTCAATAAAATATTACAATAAATGCAATGGCACAAAGAGAAATTGGTTTTAACCCACACAACACAGAAGTATGACCCAACACCCTGGGGACCAAACAGAGTGGTGTTCATTGGCCCCTGTGCTGAGCCCCATGTGGTTCCCCTGAGTCCAGAGTAAAAAGAAGGGAAAGAAAAAAACCTGTTGGTGCAGATGATGTCACAGTCTGGTCCAGAGTGGTGGTCTTAGTCCTGTGGAAGTTCTGATCTTCCTCTGGATCTGACAAAAGGTCCCAGGAAGTTCCCACACCCCAAGATTATGTACCCTCAGGTGCAGGTGGGAGCCCCCAGTGCCTCCCCCAGGGCAGGGAGTTCCACACTGGGGGATGTGACTCTGGGAGTCAGGGGGGATTTTGGACTGGTTGCTGGCCCCTGAGCAGAGCTGAGCCCTCAGGTGGGTGTGGAGGTGCCCAGGAGTCCCTGGAGGGGAGTTCTCCCAGCTCCTCTGCCAGGCTTCTTTCCCAGCCAGCTGCCAGGCTGAGGGCTCAGCTGTGCCCTGGGCAGCTGCTGCCAATGGGCCATTGGGAAGAGTTGCTGGGCAATGGCCCAGCGGGTTTAGAATGCCCAGCTTTGGTCACACCCACCCAGGGATAAACTGGTCCCACCTGCTGAACTGGGACACAGGTCAGTCCTTGCACTGCCCCTTGGCAGTGAGTGGAGGCTGAGTGGCACTGCAAACCTGTTTGCAAAAACCATTGGAAGCACACTGACCTCTCACCAGTCCTGGAGCTCCCCCCAGCAGCTGAGTGGTGCCCCCACCACACATTTCGGTAGCTCAGAGCTGTCTAGAAGATGTCTTCAGTTCTTCTGTCCAACAAGTGCAGCCTGGTTTGCAGTCACTACAGAAATGCACCCCAGGAAAGGAGTTAACCCTGTACCTGCTGGAATGAAGAGACTCTTCAATCTGCCACCCACATAGCCACTGCCAGTGGGATCAGTACATGAGGTTTCTCAAGGAACTGACTTTCCCAACCCCTGCTGTTCCCCAGAGCAGCCTTGCAAGTTGCCACAGAAAGGTTCATTCTGACACTGGATATGCACTTCATGCTTCCACCTTGGCCAGCAGTAAATATCCCAACATTCCAAGCCTCTCCTCTCTCTTCCACTCCTCCTTTTCCACAAGGAAATTCCTCACCATTTGCTCTGCCTGCCTCCTCTTTGCCAAATAACTATATTTAACCTAATCAAGAGTACTGCTAATGGGTTATACACTCCATCTGTTTTGATTCAACACACTGATCTTCACTGACTTGAAGCAAATTAAAGCCCTCTCCCCCACTCTCTGCAGTTTATACTGCAGCATGTGCCAGCTGCTTGCTGGAATCCAGATAATTGAACTGCATTCCCTAATCAGGACACTCAGGGAAATCCACTTCTGGCTCCCAGGGTTTATTGCTGACTAGACTTTATTAAGACCACTGCTAAGACAGATTGGCCTGTGCTTGGTATACATAGAATTTTTTCCTTATTAGCCAGCTTGGGGCTTAAAGAGGACTGAGAACAGCATTTCTCCTGTGTGAGGATCTGGAATACACCTGATTATGGCACCAGCAGAGTCCTTTCCTGCTCCTGGGCAAGAGGAGATACATGACAATCAATCAGGCATTCTGCTTCTCTAACTTTTTTTATCTCTTTCTCTTTCCTGGGGAAAGTTTACACCATTCATAGTCATAACATCTCCCTTCTCTGCTGAAAAGAACAGATCTCAGCTCTTAGATTCTTAGTCTCCCAACTTTTCCCCTACATGCAGGTGTTTATTTACTACAATAAATATTCAGTAAGGACTTCCAGGCATCAAAATATTTCCTTCAGCCTTTAGACTGTTTTCTTGATATTTATTGGTTTCCCTGGTTTAATGCTTTTGGTTTTTTAAATTTGTTTTTAATAAATAAAGTGAAATCCTGGCACTCAAACTAGATACATTCAATTTCATCAACACTACAACAAGAAAGTATCTTTGTTTCCATGTGTGTTTTGTACATCCACACTAATTCTCCCAAGTATTTGCCTTTTATACCATCAAACTCCACAGGAATCCCTTTACCCCTTCTCCACCCATCTCTTCAGACTCCTAAACACCAGTTAGTGAATTGTCCCTTTAAAAAGTATTTAAATACCAGCTGCTCATTGTGTATTGCACAGGACTGATGAAGACATCCCAGCACAGCTGATACATTAAGATTTTTACAAACAGCACATAAGTACCTATCAAGTAGCCTGATTTTTACTACCACAATGTTGCCATCTTCACGTAGAAACAAAGCTAAATGAGTTAAGGACATTTTAAAAAATGCTCTACTTCTTGTCCTTAAACTGACCTGTATTTAAGATAAGTTCAAGGTTGTATTTCTGTCTCTCTTGGGTAAATCAGGCCTTACCTGTTGCTCTGCTGGCCAGTTAGGGCCCTGCTGATCCAGTTTGGCTCCCGTGCCTCCAACTCTGAATGGAGCCACATTGGCAGGTTTGGATGGGGAAAACTCCTCTCTGCTGCTGCTGCTGAGTCCAGACCTCTGTAAGAACAAAGTGGTTTGTTTGCACAAGCCATTTGTGAGGGTGTTACAAAAAAACCCTCATAGAATCACAGAATGGATTGGGTTGGAAAAGACCTCCGAGATCACCAAGTCCAACCCTTGGTCCAACTCCAGTCCCTTTACCACATCATGGCACTCAGTGCCACGGCCAAGCTCAGGTTAAAAACCTCCAGGGATGGGGAATCCACCCCCTCTCTGGGCAGCCCATTCCAATGCCTGAGCACTCTCTCTGCAAAGAATTTCTTTCTGCTCTCCAACTTCAATTTCCCCTGGCAGAGCTTGAGCCCCCCGTGCCCCCTTGTCCTATTGCTGAGTGCCTGGGAGAAGAGACCAACCCCCACCTGGCCACAACTTCCCTTCAGGCACTTCCAGACAGTGCTGAGGTCACCTCTGAGCCTCCTCTTCTCCAGCACAAACACCCCCAGCTCCCTCAGCCTCTCCCCACAGCACTTGTGCTCCACTCCCTTCTCCAGCCTCGTTGCTCTTCTCTGGCCCCGCTCCAGCCCCTCAATCTCTTGCCTCAACTCAGGGGCCCAGAACTCAACACAACACTCAAGGTGTGGCCTCCCCAAGGCAGAGTCCAGGGGAAGGCTCACTGCCCTGGGCCTGCTGGCCACGCTAGTTTGGATCCAGGCCAGGATGCCATTGGCCTTCTTGGCCACCTGGGCACACTCTTGGCTCCTGTTGAGCTTCCTGTCCCTCAGTCCCCCCAGGTCCCTTTCTGCCTGGCTGCTCTCCAGCCACTCTGTGCCCAGCCTCAAAAAGAAGTAAGAGACTGGAAACTTCTGCCCACAGGAATGTTGTAGATGTTTGTCCCAACAAACACACTGCTCGTTTGAAAAGTTCCACACAATTCACCAAAGTCAGCACGTTGATACCACAGCTACTATTTGAGAATGTCATTCCCAAAGGGATCCAAATCCCTTTAAATGAGTTGGGTTTTCACTTCCCCCATCCTGCTTTTTGGAAGCTGCTCAAACCTCACCACTCTGACAGGGATGACAATCACCTTCCAGTTGATTCCACCTTCCACCACCTCAGCTTACACGTGACAATGTCACACTCTCTTTCTCTCACATCAACAGCTGACTTTTAACTTTTACAGCTTTTTTTCCCTTCCCTGCCACTACTCCCCTTCACCCTTTCCCACTGAATAAACAAGCCAAGTTCTTTAAAACAGGTGACCTTATAGTAAGTGACCCAATTTTCTCTTGGAAGGTCGTTACTCATCATCACCCCGCCGGACCCAGGGAGGGAGTTTTTAGCTGTGTGGTCCTTCAGTTAAGATAAGCGAAGGAAAGGACTGCGGCGTGCTGCTGGGTGAGCTCAGGAGATGTTCTGAGCTGTAGAGGGAGCGCTTGCACTGCTGAAAAAATTCCTAAGTGCCTGCTGACCCTTTCCCTGCAACTCCCAGCATTTCTAAAATGGGGAAATATTAGTCCCATGTGGTTAACTGTGGCGTTCCACGAAATGAAAAAAAAACCAAAATGAAAGAATGAAAAGAGGAATAAAAGCCAAAGTCCAAAGGTGGAGCTTGGCAGGCTGTGCCCAGCCCAGTGAGGAGGATCACAAGCTCATGTCCCAGTGCTGAACACACAACTCATGCACTGAGCACCAGCTCTGGGAAGTACCAACACATTCACTGGACTTGCTGCTATCAAGTCATAAGACTTTTGAATGAAGTTCAACTACAGTTACCTTGAAAAGCTCCGAGTGCTTCCAGGAAAAGGAGCAGCCAAACGGATCAAATTCTGCATCTATTTTGGGTGGGCATTTCCTTTTTTTGCTGCTTTGTTGGTTGGTGAAGGGTTTTTTAACCCTTTATTAACGTTAAAACAATGTGAAACTGCTATTACTTCACTTACCATCAACTTTCTAGTGCAAATCATGAGCGAAATCATTTATTCATTCACATGAAGACTCTCATTGCACTACGTTACAATTAGGATAACTCTCTTACAGAAATTGATTGGCTCGAGGAGAAATGGGGTGGAAACACAGAGATCTTCACTCTACACTGAACCAGGTTTTGCCTTGTATCCAATCATGACTATCACAGGCTCTTTGGCAAGAGCAGACAAAAAATCTTGTAGAGAGTAATTTAGAGACACCAGCAGGGTTCAAGAAAATCCTCCTACTGCCTCCTATGGCACAAGGGATGTAAAAGCAGAAGACTGACCTTCCTCCAGGAAGATCCTGTTTCTGAGGGAAGCTGTTGAATCACCTCCCACTCAGGGAAACATTTTTGCCTGGGTAACATTAACACCTAAAAACTAATATAAGACTCTAAATCAAATATGTGTCTTCATTCTGTCACTGATATAACTGATACATTTGTTTTTGAAGGGTGAGTGCTGGATGTACAGTGTGTGTTGGGAATGTGTCCCCCTTCCTCCAGGAAGATCCTGTTTCTGAGGGAAGCTGTTGAATCACCTCCCACTCAGGGAAACATTTTTGCCTGGGTAACATTAACACCTAAAAACTAATATAAGACTCTAAATCAAATATGTGTCTTCATTCTGTCACTGATATAACTGATACATTTGTTTTTGAAGGGTGAGTGCTGGATGTACAGTGTGTGTTGGGAATGTGTCCCCCTTTTCTCACGTTTGTAAAGCAAACAAGAGTCACAACAGTGGTTAAGCCATAAAAGTCCCTGTGCACAGGAGTGTTAAGCTGTGCTCTGTCTCCACTCTGAGGCAAGTCCTCTCTGAGTTTCCAAGTGCCTTTCTGCTCACTTCTATTGGACAAACCCACAGGGAACAAGATGCAATCCCTCTCTTCCTCCTTGTCAGAGTTCCTGCCTTGCCTCTTCTCTCTCCATCAGGCAGCTGATGCACGAGAAGCCTCTTGGCAGTTCATATCCATGGAATAATAAATGTACACTTTGTGTTGCTGATCAAAGCAACAACTGCACTCTGAAAGCAGGAATCAGAAGACAGGGTTAGCCCCATCAAGTATAAACTGAATATTTTAACATCTGGAAGTTGATTTTAAAAGCTCTTCAGCAAAGCCCAGGAATTTTACAGATGAAGGTGTCAAGGAATGAGATATTAGAAAGCTCTCACTACCAGCATCCAACCTTGCAACCCCCTAAATGCTGTCCAGCTTGTTTGCTCATTCATTCATTCATTTAAGGCTGTAAAGCTGCATGTCTGTGGAGCAGAAAACAAGAGAGAAGCAGCTCCTGTAAATCAGCATGAACCAAAGTGTTGATCAGAAATGCCCTGAAAAATTCATCAGCTGCCAGCAAACAGCACAGACTTCGAGGCAGAAATTACACCATTGCTTTAGAGGCATCTCAATATCCTAAATTATCTCTAACTGGCCTGGAAGTCCTTGAAATAGGCACTTTTTGTGGTTTGTTTTGGTATCCCTTTCTCAGCCCAAGCTCTGCTGGGGAATGACAGGGAAGTTCTTCTCTCCATGTACCAGCCCTAAAAGAGCCTCATCAGCTTCTGGTATTGACACAGAATTAATACAACAGAAAAAAAGGCATTTCAAAATCTCCCACCCCTTTAACATCAAAAGATGTCCTTCAGACAGGCAATTCTGCCAAAATAACTCATCAAATCTTACCTCTGTTTTTCTTGATTGGCAAACCCCACCATGGAGAGCTCAAGCCCTGCAGATCCATGTGCAGAGTGCCCTGAAGCCACCACAGAAATGAGCAGTACAGAAAACGCAGGCCCCTAAAGCTGGAGAGGATCCATCCTGAGTGCTGACAGGTCAGGAAAAGGCACTCAGTTCTCCTGCAGAACGAGGAGAGCCAGAGGAGGTGACACGTGGCTGCAGGGACTGGGGAATTGCTGCAGATGAACTCATCCCATCACAGCCCTGCACTGCTCCAAACCAACTGGGGCACTGTGGCTGCACCCACGGATGGGAAAAGGGAGGGCCACCTGCAGGAAAATGGCTCTCAGTACTGTTAATTAATGCAGTAATTAGGAGCACAGATAGTAAAAGATGACAGTATTTTCCACAAAAATCGAAGAGCAAAAAAAATAGTCACTGACCTACATCAGCCACAGAGAGTCAAGACTTAAAATAAATTCTTGTCTTTCTCCCTTTAATTTTCTTATTTTCTTCATTTTGAGTACAATACGAAAATGAACCTGAGTTACAACCTTTTCATGTGACCCCAGCATGACATCCCATTCCAACTCAGCCCCAGACTCCCCTCTGTTTGGATCTGCAGCTTCCTCAGGTGGGGAGGGAGGGCACAAGAGTCACGTGCCTGTGACACAGCACCAACCCCCAACTCCAGGTGTCTTCCCAAGACTCTCTTTGCTCAGCCCCCCCCCGCCCTCACCCAGGTGTGCCCATGGAGAAGGGGAAGAAGTTTCACAAATTATCTGCCATGCTTTCTCCAGCAAGAGTTCAGGAGTGTCAGACTCGCTCCAGAGTTTTGCATGTTCCCAGTTTGGATGTCACAGGAGAACTACAAGGAAGTAATTAAAGAGTTACTGAAATCAGTAGCCAGGCTGCTCCAATAATAGAAATCCAAAGTAGAATCAGAAGAAAAGAATTAATTCATCATCTAATTAGAAAACAACTCACAACCTTCTGTAACTAACCCAGTGGCATGAGGAGAGAGTTCAAATAAAAACAAGCAGCACTGAACAGCAAAGATGGAAAAACAATGCAAAGAAACCCACTCTGGCTGAAATGATGAACTGATGACCTGGAAGCAGATACATTATTAATTTCAACTATTTAGAGAACCATAGAATCATAGAATGGATTGGGTTGGAAAAGACCTCCGAGATCATCAAGTCCAACCCTTGGGCCAACTCCAGTCCCTTTACCACATCATGGCACTCAGTGCCACGGCCAAGCTCAGCTGAAAAACCTCCAGGGATGGGGAATCCACCCCCTCTCTGGGCAGCCCATTCCAATCCCTCAGCACTCTCTCTGCAAAGAAGTTTTTTCTGCTCTCCAACTTCAATTTCCCCTGGCAGAGCTTGAGCCCCCCGTGCCCCCTTGTCCTATTGCTGAGTGCCTGGGAGAAGAGACCAACCCCCACCTGGCCACAACTTCCCTTCAGGCAGTTCCAGACAGTGCTGAGGTCACCTCTCAGCCTCCTCTTCTCCAGCACAAACACCCCCAGCTCCCTCAGCCTCTCCCCACAGCACTTGTGCTCCACTCCCTTCTCCAGCCTCGTTGCTCTTCTCTGGCCCAGCTCCCTTTTATTCCCTTTTGGCTCTGATTTGCTCTCACTGGTGTGTTACAAGGTTGTTATTAATACACGCAATCAATAATGTACCCATAGTCACATCAATTGAATTTTGTTTGTCACTATGACCCTGGGAGCATCTTAAATTTATTATCCTTGGGGCTTTTCTGAATGGGGACTAAGATCTGTATGCATGGACTAGTTCAAACATGCAAAACAACAACAATATTTTGAAGGTGGTTTCCAGAGAAACAGCAAACATGGAATTTGTGGTTGTGGTTTCAGCTCTGAGAGCCAAAGCACCAGAGCTTTGATTACACAGCCCCCTAAAAACACCTCCTCTGTCCCTCAGTCTTCAGGAACCACAGTTTGCATGAACATTTTGAGTTTATTGCAGGAAATGCACACAGCCCACCAACTCCTCTCTTCCCCTGCCCTTGAAATGGAGTTTCATGGAGCAAAAGAGTTCTCTGGAATGCAACAAGTGCCCCTTCACTCAAAGCCTTGTTCCACCCAACTCCATCCAGCTTGATTGGGAAGCCTGGGTGGAAAAGAAAGCCCCCAAAACACAGGTTATGGTGGGGAATGACCCACAACAGCACACAGTGAACTCCTGAGCAGCTCAGGATTCCTGAGCACTTGTCCAGGCAACATTAAAGCCAACAACGAGAACACAATAATCACTCATGTAAAAGCAACAAGTGACCAGAGCCAAACCAGGAGTTCAGTGCCCAACAGGAACACAGGATCATAGAATGGATTGGGTTGGAAAAACCCTCTGAGATCATCAAGTCCAACCCTTGGTCCAGCTCCAGTCCCTTTATCAGATCGTGGCACTCAGAGACATCCTGGCTTTAAAAGGTGAAATTTGGATTAAAACCAAACCAAACCCAAACCCTACCAACCTGGCATTGAACTACTGCTTTTTATTTTTATTAGCAAAGTTGTAAATCAATCTGTTCTGGACGTCTCACTGTGAGTAAACTGCAGGATGGAGGAAGACAAGTACAAATCTGACCTGTATCCAGAGAGGGATTTCACCCACAGCAAACAGATTCACCAACCTGATCTGATGAGAATAAATGTTTGGATCCTTTTTTTTTTTTTTTGGTGGGGTTGTTTTTGCCAGGCTAACTTTCCAACCAGGTTGGTTCTAAGGCTACATCATCACTGTGTGCAACAGAAGGAGTGGCAGTGTTAGCACATGAATTGAAATAAATAATAAAAAAGAAATCTACCTACAGTGGAAGGGCAGAGAGGAGGTGGTGGGAGGATGGGACTAAGCTCACTTTTCACAGCTGCTGAAAATGATGTGAAACTGGATGCAATGTAGAAACAAACTTTTAAAGTAAAGGCAAGGGATTAAATGAAGTAATAGTAGTTGTTATTGAGCATACAAATGAACTTCTTGACGTGTGAGCCAAGTCACTGAACTGACAACTCCTACTTCCATTAAAGCTGTAAATAAGCAGTCTAGAAAAACTCCCTCTGTGTGTGTTCCTCTGGTGCTGTTTGACACCTTCACATGCTAATTATTTACTGAGCAGTGCCCATCTATTACTTTGAATACAGTACAGCAAGGTATGATCACAGTCCAGGACTGCATCAACTCCCTGCTAGGAAATGCAGACAGAATCCTTGGCTGTCACTGAATTATGAGTTAATTAATGAGCAGAGGAGCAAATGGCAACATCAACCACGAGACTGCCAACAAATTTCAAAATTAACAATTATGACACAGCTGTATGAGTGTGCAGGAAAAATACTTATTTGGACAGTTTAAAAGGAAAGCAAAATAACTTAACAGAGATCCAGGGGCCTGATGCTGCTTTGAGGTCAATAGAAAAATAATTTGTGACTGATGTAAATGTTACTTACCTGCAAGGAGGTCAGTGCTGCATCACCAGGCATCAGCTTCCAAGCATTTCCAGCCCCACAAGGGGTGTTCGCCCTGTCTGTTATCATAGAGCCTGTAGCAAAAACCAGAGCTCAGTCTAATCAGCAGTTTCAGGGTAGTAATTTCACACCACTCGGCTGAGGCAGAACTTCACAGCTCATCAGGTAGCAAGTGGAAAAATCATTTTTGCCCTAAATTAGTTTCTTTTCCCCTAGTGAAGATCCCATCAAACTCCCTGTCATCAGGTTTTATTGGAGGCCTGTCTGGTGTAGAGGCTTTGCACAGGGAGAGATTTCATCAGAGAGCTCAACACTCACTGAGCAGTGACCACCAACTCTCCCTTTTGTTCATCAGTGCTCTGAAAAATAACAATGTACAGCATTATGTATAAAGTCCATGTGTGTGTGTTGTTAACACAGGCCACAGACATGGTCTGTGCACAATAAATGGAGCTGTAACACAGCAAATAGAAAGCCCAGGTTGCCTGTGGCAATGTGGGGCTCACCCTGCAGGCAAACAGCTGCCTGACACCTTCCCAGCCTGGTTTGACTTTTCCTCCAGCTCAACCAACATAAAGATGCTCATATAAAGCACTTCAGGCAAAGCCTGCCCGGGGAGGAGGTTTCAATCCCTTGGCTAAGGCAAAGCAAGGCAGGAAACTCCCTGCAAACCACTCTAACCTGCAGGGGTACCAACTCCTGCACCCCCTGCCCTGGCAAACAGCACAGGGACCATGGCCTGGGGTGGGAATGGCTGGGTGAGCCCCAGCCTGCAGTCACACCACTGCACCTCCAGGAGCCACACAGCTCTCAGCAGTTATCTATTTATTTTTATTTTTTAAATCTAACCCAGCCACTGTTGAACTGACCATGGGTGGGGTTGTTGCTTTAATGGCTAATGAGCTTCTGCAATAAAATCTACACATTACAGAAAGCCCAATCCTGACTGTGCTGTGACTCAGTCACAGTGAAAGCCCAGCAGGTACCACCTCATGAGCTGCTGACTCCAAAACTACTCTGGTTGTTCTGATCTGACAGCCTGTGGTCGAGGCAGATTCCACAGAACCCAAGACTCCCAAAATTAACCAGCACAGTTCAAGCATGTACAGGGGCACACAACTACCTCAGGAAATACAAATTATTAGCCTGCAAAACCAAAATATGAACCCTGCTGCTCTGGACTATTGCCATACCAAAGGCAGCATCCAAGTTGTGCCTTTGCCTACGTTTGTATCCAAGGGAAGTTGTGGCCAGGTGGGGGTTGGTCTCTTCTCCCAGGCACTCAGCAATAGGACAAGGGGGCACGGGGGGCTCAAGCTCTGCCAGGGGAAATTGAAGTTGGAGAGCAGAAAAAACTTCTTTGCAGAGAGAGTGCTCAGGCATTGGAATGGGCTGCCCAGAGAGGGGGTGGATTCCCCATCCCTGGAGGTTTTTCAGCTGAGCTTGGCCGTGGCACTGAGTGCCATGATGTGGTAAAGGGACTGGAGTTGGCCCAAGGGTTGGACTTGATGATCTTGGAGGTCTTTTCCAGCCCAATCCATTCTATGATTCTAAAGTGTAGGCAGGAGAGTGGCTCAAAGAGAGACCACTGGGGCTCTCCTCTAAACACCCAAATTCCCTCCCCTCTGGGATAAGCCCTGTGTTCCCCACCTGGGAGGACAGATCAGAAGGGATGATCCTGATTCTCCACAGGCCTTACACTGCAGCACTTGTTTGGAGCTCCACTCAGAAAGCAGTGATTAGTGGTGCTCAAAATTATCTTCCAAGTCACTAACTGGGATTCAGTCAGGTTCTAACATCCTCTATCTAGAGTGGTAATCAGAACTCATGGTTTTCTGTGTATAATTGCCTCTGAAACTCTGAGCTGTAGTTTCAAATCTTCACTTGCATGAAATACAGTATAATCTATAATCAGCATAATCTGGAAAGTTTTCACTCAAAGAAAAGAAACTAATATTTTGTACACTTATAAAAACCTCACCTCGTAACAGGAGAAAAGTTTTGAGGGAGGAGAAAGAACAGTCCATCTGGAGATGGTAATAAATCTGACAAGAGACAGAAATTCTAGGATCAAAGACAGAACTTCATTATATTAGGAAAAAAGACTAATTAACTTGTGATTCATGCACCCTAATGGAGTTTGAGAGTTCAGCCTGGCCCATCAGTGTCATCAAATCATTGTCTCCCCAAAATTATGGCTCATTGCCTGCTGTGTAGATCAGAGAAACATGATAGAATAATTGGGTATTTAAACAGGGTGACAACAATTTTAAAGAGCAATTCTGGATCTTTTACATGCCCCAATAGGCCATTTTCAAAAATGCTTTGAGGAAAGTCTTTTGAAGTTAGTAACACTCACTTTTGGGGGTACTGAATGCAGATCTGATAAGAGCCACCTTTCACTTATTCTTAACGAGACGAGTCTGGAGGTGCTCACACCATCAGCAGGGAGAAGCTCCTGCCTTACCTGACTGTTAAAAATCACCAGTTATGGCACAGCTCAGGGGTGAGGCAAAACCTCTTTTCAATTCTCATGATCTCCATCATTCTGAGGCAGAGGCTCTTTGTGTTCTGTGTTCTTATGGCACAGCAAGGGCACACCTGGTGAACAAGAGTACAAATGTCACAGGGCTTCAAAAAGCACCTGCAGCATTTATTGGTATCACAACCCAAGACAGGGCAGGTCTTTTTGTTGTTTTTGTCTTTCTTTATTTTTCATTTTGTTTAAGCCAGAAGCTCTGTATAGAGAGGAAGCAACAGAGTTCATAAACAGATGAGAAAGGCCCCCCGACCTCCTAGGTCAGTGTTTTAAACAACTTGCCATGCAATCCTTTATTACCACACACCACCACTTAACAATATGAAGGACCTTAAGAAACAGGATAGGCAGAATAATTTGGCTTATGCTCAACACTTAAATTGAAGCTCCCTGATATGGCTGATGAGCCAGATGTGCCTGCAGCTATCAGGATGGCAGGGAGACCAAGAGAAGAGGTGGGCAATTAATCAAGACCACCTTGCCATTTATTTTGTCAGGGAGCATCATCTCTGCCAGCAGACTGTGCCTCATCCTGCTTTAGCTTATTTCCAATCAACAGTGGCTGACACTTCCCTGTGGCACCTGTTTATGAACAGCTTTGCAGAGTGTCTTGGCTAACAGAGAGTATGTTCAGGAGGTGGGACCTGTGAGGAGGTAACACCCCCTTCTCTTCTGCCTATTTCCCTTCCCCCAAAATACTGACCAATTTTTTGAAGTTACGCTTGAAGTTGAGTTTGCAATTCTAGTCCTGCCCCAGATGTTCCAGGCACTGTGAGCTGTAAGTGCTTCTACTTAGTAGAGTTCTTTGCCCTTCTCAGGAAGACTAAAATATACAGAAAAGCAGGAATGGGCCTGTAGCAGAAAGCCCTTAACAAGCAACCGCAAACGAAGGGCAGAGCACTTAATGAGGAGACATAATTTTGGTGGCATGCAGGCAAAAAGCTTTATGTGATGCTGTAATTGTTCCTCCCAACACTGTCCCTGTGGATGTACGGTTTGATTTGCTTGTGAAAATCCTCAAATGTACACAGGAGAAGCCCAGACAACATGAACACATCTGCAGAGCTCAGCACATCTGCCAGGCCAGCAGGTCCCCACGGGGGGATGTTGGAGAACCACACACAGCCCACACCACAAAGCTCAGCATGGCCAGAGTTTTAGCCCTCCAAGGCATGTCCCTGTCTTGGCAGAGCTAACTGTGTTTGTTCCTCACAGGGGAAGGCAGCCATGGCATGGCACACAGCACTGGGCAGAACAGGGGCAGACAGGCAGATGGATGGTAAAAACAAGCTCTAAATTATTAAGACACTGCAAAGAAGAATCAAACCCCCCTGACTCTATGCTCAGATTAAACACTGATTCCAAAAGGTTATGGATGTCTCTCTCTAAGAACTACAGACCAGGCCATGCCCATCAAGGCCGGGGCTTCAGACAACACTCTGGCCCCCTATTTTACACACTTTCCTTTGACAATCTTGCCAAGTGGAAGAGCAAAGTCATTTGCCTCACACTATTCGGAAATAAACACATGGAAAACTGTGCAGAACAGCTGTGATAAAGCTCCAGTAATAACATCAGGTAGGATCCAGTCAAGAGTTTCTCCTTAAACAGGACCACTGTCTCCATTTGCACCCCCAAAACAACTCATTGTTGGTCATTTTTGCTGTTTCAGAAGGTCAGACTGCCCTCAAAACAGAATTCTTTGCAGTCACATCACATTTGATCTTGAACAAAATGCAGATCTCTCAATCTAGAAGGTTGTGCATCTCTCCCAGTGACACAGTGCTCCAAGATTGTCCAGTCTGGGAGCAAACCCTCCCTTAACCAGCTCCAGCAGCAGCATCACTTTAGGATTTCCAGTAACACAAAAGGTTTAATCATGCATTAACTTGGCAAAATTCAGAAGCCTGCACTAAGTTGTGACTAATGGGTATCAGTTTATAAATTCTCACTTAGCATCAAAATATTTGATACTAAGGCAGGAGAACATCTGCTCAGCAGCAATCAGGACTGGTGGGGGCTGTTGTGGTATGTAAAACATCTGAGCATTCCCCAGTTTGGCTGCAAGCTCTTGTTCAGGAAAAAGTGTCTGGCAATAATTACCTGGTCCCAAAGTAAGGGCTCTACAGGGAAGTTATTTCCCATCTCACAGAGGCTGTGTGATTTATACAGGTTGTCATTGCCTGTGCCAGAACACTGATGACTGATTACCACCTACTCATTCCATGATCAGGTATCCAGACTGAATTAACCAGATTAGGCTGAATGGAATTTCTTCACCATTTACAGCACAGCTGAGTATAACATTTGGTTTAAATCAACAAAAAGAAGGAGCTTTTAAATGGAACCCAGTAAGAAGGAGAATACGTTAAAGCCACATGAATTAAATGTTTATTATTTATCGCTATTACTCATTTAATGCACAAACATCTGGATTCCCTAACCAATATTAGTGGGGAGAGCAAAATAAACATATAAATAACATTTAGATAATTAAAGATTTGCAAAGCACTGCTATCCCTCATCCATTCCCAGCCCATGAAGGACAGGTATCCAACTTTTCCCTTGTGTTGTCGGCTGGATATTGATTAAAAAGCATCTCAGTTCTGTAGCTCCTGTGCAAATGTCACCAGATCTCTGCCTGAGCTCCTGCAGGACCTCCCTCCCTGGGGCCAGACCTGCAGGGCAAGGCCATGGAGTGGGCAGGAGGAAGGCAGGGACACAAAAACACTCAAAAGGAGAAAAGCTTTTGAGAAGAGCATCACCAAAGAGAGAGAGAAATGAGTGAATTCATGTTGGACAAAGAATTTCTTCGCCCTAAGAAACAGTATCACAACCCAAAGCTGCCAAATATGCTGAAGTATAGTCAGATTAATAAATGGACACTGACAATATTATTCATTTTAGGCTTATAGATGATGCTTGCAAAATATGAAGGCATGATTTCTTTCCAAGCCACTCACTTCCCAGATCAATTAAAGCACACAGGGCCTTACTAGAGAAACCTCTGATTGCTTTAAGAGATGCATAGCAATGGTCTACTAAATACTGCTCAATTCATGAATAGTTCATGACCACACCCCTTTTAATTTGAAGTTTACAAAATAATTATAGCAAAACTCCAACTGCCTTACCATTAAGCCCACAATATATTTCTTTGAGTTTGTGTATGAGCATGTTCTCCCCTGAGCAGAGGTCTCAGCTGATGTGCTCAAATCAGTCACAAACATTTCCAGCTGCAGAAAGCCCAGAATTTTACTTTCTCTGAATATAAATGCGTTTACATCCCTTCTCTAAGTGCCACTGAAGTATTGCAGCATAAACTGCAAAGCACAGGACTCTCCTAAAATCTGCCCACTTTTACAACAGGCAGTCACGATTAGATATACATGTAACTATGCCAGAACCTCCATCCCTCTTTCTGCTCTGTGACAGAAGCAATTCAACAATATGTGGGTCCTGAGCAAGGCAAAAAAGGAATCTGTATGATGCAAAGATCACAGAATGCAATAGAACATGCCAAGTTGGAAGGGATCTACGAGGATCACTGAGTTCAACCCTTAGCCCTGCACAGCACCATCTCCAGGAGTCACACCCTGTGCCTGAGAGCTTTGTCCAAACACTCCTTGAGCTCTGTCAGGCTGTGCCCACTGCCCTGAGGGGCCTGTTCAGTGCCCACACACCCTCTGGGGGAAGAACCTTTTGGCCCATCATCCATGTTGGAGACAGAGGCAAAGGAAGTGTTAAACCCTCTGCCTTATCTCTGTGCCTGTTTGGGAGCTGACTGTCCCCATCCTGGGATGGGCCAGTGATATTTCTTTAATGCATTTGAAAAAACTCTTTTTATTGTCCCTCACATTTCTGGAAGCTTCAACTCCAGCTGAGCTTTGGCCACATGAATTTTCTCCTACAGTGGTGAGCAGCATCTCTGAGTTCTTCCCATGTCACTTGACTTTGCTTCCCCTGGGCACACACCTTCCTTTTTTGGCCTTATTTCCAAGAGAAGGTCCCTGCTCAGCCAAGCTGCCCTTCTGCCTCACCTGCTTGACCTCCAGCATTTGGGAATCGCTGCTCCCATGCCCTTGGGAGGTGATGTTTGAAAAGTGACCAGCACTGATGGAGCCCAGTGCTTGCAAAAACATTATCCCAGGGCACCTTCCTAATTCCCTGAGCAGCCTGAAGTCTGCTCTCCTCATGTCCACAGCTGAGGTTTTGCTGCCACTTTTCCTCCTGTCAACAGAGATTTTAAACTCCATCACCTCATGGTCACTGTGACCAAGACAGCCACCAGTTTCTACTTTGTTCAAGAAATCCATTCTGTTTACAATCAGGAAATCAAGGAGGGCATCTCTGAGTCAGCTCTCTTAGGACCTGCTCCATAAAGTTGTTATCCAGGTTCTTTTAGGAAGCTTCTGCTCAGGGCTGTACCAGCTGTGTGATGTTCCCACTTAATTTCTGGCAAGTTGAAGTCCCCCATAAGGACAAGGGCAGTTGATTTGGAAGTGTCTCTTAGCTCCTCAGAGAAGAACTCACTGGTGTCACCATCCTGGCTGGGAGGTCTATGGCAGAGGAACTCACTGGTGCCACCATCCTGGCTGGGAGGTCTATGGCAGAGGAACTCACTGGTGCCACCATCCTGGCTGGGAGGTCTATGGCAGAGGAACTCACTGGTGCCACCATCCTGGCTGGGAGGTCTATGGCAAACTCCCACATGGCATCAGAATTAGTTATTTGCCCTTTGATTCCTACCCAGAGGCTCCCAGCTGTGCCAACTGTGAGCTCCTGACATTCCAACCCTTCTGTTACACACAGTGCCACCTCTTCTGCCCTGCCTGTCCATCCTGAAGAGCCTGTGACCACCCAGCAGGGCACTCCAGTCACAGGACTCATCCCACCAGGTTTCCCCTATGCCAATGATGTCAAATCTCTGAGCCTGGGCCAAAGCTTCAACTCCTCTTGTTTGTCATCAATCAATGGGGAAACTTTCAGTATTTCAGTGTTAAAGTCTTGCTCTGCTTTTTCTCCTCCAGTGAACAGTGGCAAGAAAGAGGTTATTAAAGAGTTAAAGGAACTCTGTGTGGGTTTGTAAGCCAGAGAAACAAAACACAACCTGTGACAAGAGCTCAGCATCACCTCCTCTGCCATGGTACAGTCAGGATCAGCTTCTCCATTCAGGAAGAGCAGGCTGTCACCTGGGGCAGCAGAACAGCTGGGGGCTGCTTAATGTTAGGGGAACAGCAGGATGTAAAGGAGGGCACTTTCCAATTAACCTGAGGCAGC
>VWZD01002598.1:125921-208187 GCA_013396695.1 Sakesphorus luctuosus
CACCATCCTGGCTGGGAGGTCTATGGCAGAGGAACTCACTGGTGCCACCATCCTGGCTGGGAGGTCTATGGCAGAGGAACTCACTGGTGCCACCATCCTGGCTGGGAGGTCTATGGCAGAGGAACTCACTGGTGCCACCATCCTGGCTGGGAGGTCTATGGCAGAGGAACTCACTGGTGCCACCATCCTGGCTGGGAGGTCTATGGCAGAGGAACTCACTGGTGCCACCATCCTGGCTGGGAGGTCTATGGCAGAGGAACTCACTGGTGCCACCATCCTGGCTGGGAGGTCTATGGCAGAGGAACTCACTGGTGCCACCATCCTGGCTGGGAGGTCTATGGCAGAGGAACTCACTGGTGCCACCATCCTGGCTGGGAGGTCTATGGCAGAGGAACTCACTGGTGCCACCATCCTGGCTGGGAGGTCTATGGCAGAGGAACTCACTGGTGCCACCATCCTGGCTGGGAGGTCTATGGCAGAGGAACTCACTGGTGCCACCATCCTGGCTGGGAGGTCTATGGCAGAGGAACTCACTGGTGCCACCATCCTGGCTGGGAGGTCTATGGCAGAGGAACTCACTGGTGCCACCATCCTGGCTGGGAGGTCTATGGCAGAGGAACTCACTGGTGCCACCATCCTGGCTGGGAGGTCTATGGCAAACTCCCACATGGCATCAGAATTAGTTATTTGCCCTTTGATTCCTACCCAGAGGCTCCCAGCTGTGCCAACTGTGAGCTCCTGACATTCCAACCCTTCTGTTACACACAGTGCCACCTCTTCTGCCCTGCCTGTCCATCCTGAAGAGCCTGTGACCACCCAGCAGGGCACTCCAGTCACAGGACTCATCCCACCAGGTTTCCCCTATGCCAATGATGTCAAATCTCTGAGCCTGGGCCAAAGCTTCAACTCCTCTTGTTTGTCATCAATCAATGGGGAAACTTTCAGTATTTCAGTGTTAAAGTCTTGCTCTGCTTTTTCTCCTCCAGTGAACAGTGGCAAGAAAGAGGTTATTAAAGAGTTAAAGGAACTCTGTGTGGGTTTGTAAGCCAGAGAAACAAAACACAACCTGTGACAAGAGCTCAGCATCACCTCCTCTGCCATGGTACAGTCAGGATCAGCTTCTCCATTCAGGAAGAGCAGGCTGTCACCTGGGGCAGCAGAACAGCTGGGGGCTGCTTAATGTTAGGGGAACAGCAGGATGTAAAGGAGGGCACTTTCCAATTAACCTGAGGCAGCGCTGGACAGGGGAAAATAACCAGATGTAACAGAAACAGGAACATCCTGGACTGAATCATCATCAGTGTGACCAAGAAAAAAAAACCCCAAACACTCATCCCCTTAGTAACTCATTTTTCTGCTTCTTTTAACCCTCCTTCAAGAATCCTTTCTGCTCTTTTCCCCTTTTGCAATAACAGAACCCTTACTTCCACTTCCAGCTATCCTTCCTGCTCTCCTTCTCCCAGAGGAAGAAACACATTAAAGCTGATGCAGAAAAACCACGTGCAAATGAAAGCAATTTGCCAGCACAGACTTCTTGTGCCAGGGTTTTGGGAAGGCAGAGGAGGAGACAAACAGCAGTTTCAAACAGGAGCAGCACAGGACTCCACACAGCAGGACAAGTTGTGTCCATACCTTGGCCATGGCACTGCCTGGTAGGAGGAAACGAAGCTGGGAAGTTCCTCTGGCAGCTCAGCTGGGGCACCATCATGGTCAGGGCAAGAGGCAGCCCTGGAGAGCAGGACAGGAGAGCTCCTGGGCAAGGGGACTGACCTGCCCCTCCCCATGGGACAACAGGTGAACCTCCCCAAAAGCACAGATGAAGCCCCTCAGGATCACAGGTGTGTTCCCCTCTGTCACTCACCTGAGCTCTCCACCAGCACCTGCACTGCCCCTCTGACATGTGTGGTGGAGAGTGTGATGCAGGAAGGAGTTTTGATTTTTTTTAATTTTCACATTTTGTAGATTTTAGGAACACAAGTAGATGGAGCAAAGTAGATTCTAGTAGGGTAATATTTTAGCAGCTTAAGTTTAATGTCTTCTCTACCCCTGCTCCAGAACAGGGAGCTAAAATTCCTCAGCTGTTCAGTCTGTTGTTCAGGGTACAAGACTGAAGGGTATCAGAAGACACAAACACGGGGCAGAGTGACCCAGAACACTGGAAACCCTCCAAGAGCCTTTTGTATGCTGAAGAAGAAGAGGCTGATGAAGAGATGGTCAAAGAATTTCTATGCCCTAAGAAACAGCATCACAACCCAAAGCTGCCAAATATGCTGAAGTATAGTCAGATTATAGTCAGTCCTGAGGGAGGTGGGACTGGAGTGGGACAGAGGTGGAATTGGGAATGTGTAAAATGGTGATTGGATGGAGCATATTATAAAAGCCATGGAGATCAAAGCCTGCCCACGTGGGCATCGATGTATTCCCAGGTGTGTCAAGGTGCTCATTAAAGCAACTACCCTTTATCTTATCTCCTACTAAAAATTTGGCTTGGAGGCTTTTTTAGACTTTTAAGGCATCAGTGGGAGCTGTGATGATGCTTTGGTAAAATCATGGTGCTCCACATGCATGAACATCTTGCTGTTCTCACTTAGGATACTGATGCCTAAGAATTTAATGTAATTTTAGAATGTTTTAGAATCATACAGTCTCTGCTGAGTTACTCTGATTTTAAGTGTGCACATTAAGTGCCTTTCTCATGAGTTTAGGAGCTGCTTTCAGGCTTTGTCAAGGCCAAATGTTTTTGAGCAGCCACCTGCAAGATAACAGGGGACAAACAACAGAAGGCCTGACTGTCCCCCCCCATGAAGAAGGGGGTAGATTGACAGACCTTTTGGGTGGGCATTCAAGAGAAATGAGAGTCCTGACTGGATGTTAGTAAGGGGTATAAACCCCCTGAAACTTCCTGACCTGGGGGTCAAACCCCTCTGGGTTTGATCTGGGAAGCTTCCAATAATAAACCCCTCTATCTTTCTCCATTAACTTGGCTTCAGTGTGTCCCTGTTCACAGGAGAATGCAATCTAAGGCATCAATACTGTGCAACACTCGTGTCATCACCCTCTTACCCCAACTCCCTCTCACTGAACAACCAGGCACAAGTCTCAGAACAGCAACTGCAGAACATCTGCACACAACACACTTGCTGAAGGTAATTCTGCAACAACAACAAAAATTCTGTTAATTGTTCTGTAATATCAGGTACAACAACCTCCATTTATTGCCTGTAAATCTGCTCACTGCACTGACACCAATAAAACCCCAAGAGGACTGTACAGCATGAAATTTTTAAAAGGTGACAGGTTTTAGGAGGTTTAAGGGTTTTTTTTGAAATGTTGGCTGAAATGTGACAATAGGAATGAACAGACTGCAGTTTCTGCTTGAGTATTTCTTGTTAGGAGTCTGTTTTTGTAGCAGAAACCAAGTATTTTCCATCAGCTCCACTGGCAGCTTTATCTCTCTGTAATACACAGGTAAGACACATTAAACTGAAACAACATCCAAAGGCCAATTCAAGGATAACACACACACCAGATGCTCAATTTTAGGGTTTATTTCATCTGCTAACATTCATTCTTGATCTAGACAAAAACAATTTTGATGATTTTTTAATTCAATGTTTCCTGTGGAAGAAAAAAACCTTTTAACACTTTTTGTAAGAGGCTATAAATAAATATATAAAGCTTTAAGTGTTACTTGTCTCAAGTTAAAACAGTTGCCTTTTGTTTCTTGTTGCTTTTAAGTTCCTGAAGTGGGGGGGAAAGTGCAAACCATACACATTCAGCCTAATGGAATGACTCCAGCCACGATCAGAGAAGCTGAATCTGTTTGATCTACAATGTGGAGGATGGAAGGCAGGTGGGGGACAGTTGTATTTTTTAACCCTCAATCACACAACTCCTAGAAGAACTGAGTTCCTCGGTAGGTAAAGCACACAAAGAAAGAGGAGAGGAAGAAAAGGAAAATCCTGCCTGCATTGCCCTTTCCCTGCTCTGTGCAGGTTGTGCAGCAGAAAGGAAAGAAGAGACAATACAAGCAAAGGCTCAGATGAAAAGAAATTACAGTGGAAAATAAAATCAGACATCAGTAGAGATGGAGAAAAATCCTGTGGTTATTGTGTGTTTCCTCGCAGACTATACATAAACACAGAGGAACTTCACATTGAGAGAGGATGGGGATTTTTGTCTTGTCCTTAGGAAAACAAAAGATTAAAAGGGGCAATAAAAATAAGTTAAATCATATTCCAATATGTACAAAACAAATCATGCTCAGTAAACCATTTGAATATAAAATTATTCATTATAGTACAACTCTCTCAATCCAGTCTGCAGAACTGACACCTGGAGGAAAATGGGAAGGAGTTGTGGGGCTTTGAGGAGAGAGACTCATTTGCAAATCTTGGATTTTTTCAGAGAAAACTGCCTGCAGCCAGGATGACACGGGCTCTAACCCCCATGTGCTTCTCAGGGCTGTGGCTGGGGTAACACACAGCCAGGGACAGCTGGGCTGTCTGCCCAGCCACGAGCTCTGCAGCACCTGGTACACCTGAGCTGCTGCTCACTGAGCTGGGCTAGAAAGGCTGAGCTCTGCTTCTGACCAGGCAGCAAATCCTGCCTTCCCTTCTGCCTCTGGAACAGACCTGCTAATATTGGGGAAAACAAGAACAGAGAGAATGCAGCCAGCCCTGGGATCTGAATACAGCAGGTAGTGCCAGCTGCATTCCAAGCTATAGCCCTGGGAATACAACATTTCACATAGTTTGGGGGGTGAATTCCTGTAGCATTACACCTTTTTTGTGATGTTTGAACAATTCTGTGGAACAGGAGGGACTCTGAGTAACTCTGAACTCCAGTAAGAAGCTCGAGGTGCTGTTAACCCCAGGATCCAACCCTGGGCCAGGCACTGTGCTGTCATGTCAGTCATTGCCTGCTGTAGCTGCCAGTGATGTCTGTGAAGTGACTCGATGGGCTCAGAATGAAACCTCCCAACTGTCTGTACTGCCCCTGTGGTGTCCCCCTCCCTGTCAGCAACTGCACTGCTCTGTCCTGCTCTAACAGGACACTCCTGCCAGAGAGGATGCAGAAGCTTGTTGGGATCTTCCTTATGCTGCTTCCATTCCCATCCCATTTTTGTAAGGAAGAGACTATGGGGTGCAAGACCATCAACCTCAAGAGCTGCTCATTTATTCCAAACTGTTGGGCATGAAGGGAGAAATTCAGACATGCCAGAAATTCACACTGATCCTTGGCTGAAGTTCTTTTTTTGAACCCTGGGATAGTCTGGGTTGGCAACCTTACCAGCATCTGCCTATGTAAAATCTGAATTCCAGGGGAACTTTCTCACCACCTCCCCAGGAGACAGGTCACAGTTCTGTGTTTGCCCTCAGCATTCCCAGTGCTCACCTAACCTGCCCTGGGTCCTGATGCATTAACAGGGCCCCTGAAGAAATGCCTCTTGTAGTGAAGATGATCTTGGTGTGTCCGTAAGTCACAGGAAAACCATTTTGGAAGCAAGGAGCAGATATTGAACAGGAATGTTCTATCTTGCCACTACTTCTGCCAGAGTGCCTTAAAGCTGTTGCTCTCCATTCATTTTAAAACTACACACACATTTTTCATGTTATTTTAGCATCAAATTATCTGTCCTAAAATTAAAAGAAATGATACCACTTCAAACTGTGGTATTTAGTATAAACCACAAAAAACTACATTCACATTATGTTAAAAAAGTTCCCTTGAACCCACTAAAGGAGGAAGATGGTGCCAGGTACACTCTGCAACCCCTGCTCTGGTACACAGCACTCAGAATAAATTACCACATGGCCTACAGCCATAACCAGATCAGCACAACAGCCAGGGGAAGGGATGGCTTTTGGGTAATTCTCTTCTTTTCCATCATTCAGGATCTGTTTCAAAGTGCCCTACACTTTTGATACTTTGCAGTACCTTTTTGGAGTCTGTAAATTTGCTATTCCCAATGTCCAGGTGAAGAAACTGAGGCATTTGCTGGGTGCAGGATTCAAATCTAGAAACTTCTGCCTCAGTGCTAAGTGAGGTTATCCCTCCTTTTTGTGAGTTGAAGCAAAACTGTTGCCAAGACAGTTTTCAATATAGTTTCATTTCTTTTGCTCGTTATTGCAATATATTACAATGAGAGTGTTGGAACAAGGTTTTCTGCTGATGTGCTCCTAAGGGCAGAGGCTGCCTGTGCTTGAGACAACCCTGCAGACAGATCCACTCACACCCAGCTGGTCACTCAGGTCTGTGACACAGGAACAGCTCAGGCAGCACAGCCTAATCACGACACCGTCGCGACAGAGCGACGTGAACAAGGAATAGGTGCAGTAACACCTGTGTGCTATGGAGCTGTACTGCAGGAGGCACAGTGAAAAGCCTTTGGGGGAAGATGGAAACTGTGCAAACAAAACACTTGCTTTTTATATCCTGTGTATTGGTTCTGTGGGTAAACAGCCTGTCAAACGGCGTTTGTAAAACACAAATGTTGTTTTTCGTTACAGCAACACATCAAAGCGCTGGGAACCAGCAGACACAACTTCTCCCAGTCTTGGAATGAAGGGATGAGCAAATGGAGTTGGAACATCTCCTGCCCCCAAGCCAACCACCAAATACCACTTCATTTTGCTTCCCAGTTTTCATCTAGGAGGAAACAGAGGCCACTTCGTGGCAGAAGCACCGACACAACCTCAAAGACACCGACACCACCAGCACATTGTGGAACCAGCTGAAGGCATGAGGAGCAGAGTCCTGCTGTGGGTGCAGAGAGGCAAGTTTGTGCTTGAGCACTTGGCAGCAGCCCTGACCAAAATCCATCTGAAATCAATAGGAAAGATCTCCTTTGACTTTGACAGACCTTGGCTCAGGGCTGTGACAAGGTTGTATTTGAGCCCAAAGTGCTGTTTGTGTTTTTGGTTCTCAGGTTTTTAGTAGTCTTTACTCCTCTGGAGAACATCTCCCAAAGTAAGGTGTATCCCCCAGGGTGTCCACAGAAGAACAAAGCAGACTCTCTTTTGCAAAATTCAGTCTGAATTTGAAACTGTTGGAAACAGTGTGTAGAGGCAGAGAGAGAATTAAAATACAAACCAAGCAGCACTTCAGTGGATTTGTGTGATGGGAAAGGGACACTGTAAAAATGGTATGTTAAAACTGAATGCATCAGCTCTCTGCCTCTCCCCCAGTGATTTCAATGCCATATTTGATTTGCAGTTAACATGGCCTTTGAAAATCAAATCATATTCCATTTGGTTCAGAGTTTGCCCTAAACAAGAGCTGGTTCAGGTCTTACAGGCTGAGCAATAATGGGGTGGAGACACGAACCAGGCAAAAACTTACTTCATTTCCACGCTTCCAGCCACACACAAAAGTGCTTGCAACAGCAAAAAAATAAGCCACACTTTAATTTGGTGAGTGGGAAGAGGAATTAGAGAAGTCATTGTTGTTCTATGGCTCAAAAGTCAGTAGGCAGAACCTGGTTAGACTGTCCCCACACTGGAGGATTAAACTTAGATGAGCCTCTAAAAAACAGCATTGAAAGAGTTCTGCTTTGAGAGTGGTCTGAGACTAAAAAAACATTAACAATGATTCCCCTTTCCAGTTTTATGAACACAGCTTGTTCATTTAAAGTAAGAGCTGCAGAACAGGCACCCTGCCAAAAGACAATGTGCACCGTGTCATAATTAATTCAGACCCATAGTCAGAAATTTTCACAGCTCTGGAAGAGAGCTCCATCCTGTTCCCACTTAAATCAGTTCTAGTGACTTCACTGGAAGCAAGCAAGCTGATAGCCATTATCTCTTGATAAAAGCAAGTAAAAATAACTGTAAAAATACAGATAGGGTACATCTGTATGCTTATTCTGGGTCAGTATTTCACATGGCAACAAACAAAACAAGATCATGCCCTCTTCATGTTCCCATAATGACTGATCATTTGCAGGGTCTTCCCCGAACCTTGCTGTGCAGACTTATGAGGGAGTATTTAAATTCTTCTTCCTTTTTCTTAGGATGGAGGATACTTTTCTTAGGATGGAGGTCAGGGTTTCCTGTGCTGTTAACACACAATACTGATGATGGCATGAGCAGCACAGGTGTAGGGGGACAGGATGGCCTTGAGTGCATGTTTGAGCCTATGTGGAATTTGGTTGGCTTTTAACTTGTTCTGGGACCTGTCTGGAAAACAAATCCTGGAGCTCTATGCATGAATTCCCTGTTATTTCTGTGATGAAGCTGAGGATGTAAATGTGATACCAGTGCAATGTATCAAACCCACGGTGCTAAGAACATATCCCAGGCCATACATAGTCCATCTGCTTTAATGTTTCTCATCCTCTGGCTGTTTTATTTCTTCTGTTGTTTAAATGGTGCTCTCCTTTGTGGCAGTGGCTCTGCCAGCTGAAACACTGAGACTGCCTGTGAGCTCAGATCAGCCTGACAGGAGAGCACACCCTCAACTTGGTCACCATTATCAGTGACTTACAAACAATGCAATTCCTATCCTGCCTCCCACACAAAAGACTTTTTAATTATGTATCTTTATATCATTATGCTCAGGGGATAAACAGATTTTTAAAAACCTACTTCTGCCATTTGTGTTTGGACTGTGAGGATAAGAAACATTCTTTTGTATTTGGCCTTACAGGTGGTAACTGCATTTGTGCATTTTTTACCTCTGCATTAGAATGCCGACCCTTTTTTTATTTTTATGTATTTTTATTTTTATGTATTTTTTAAGAATCTCATTGGTCTTGTAAGAAACAGTAAAAAGACCCTCTGCTTAAGGAAGCAATCTATCTTCTGTTTTACAGACTTGCTTTTAAATAAAATACTTCTTGTTGGGTTTGCAATTTTACTTCCACGTTCTCATGTAGGGAAACCCCAGAATACCATGAGTATAAAAGTCTGCCTAGGCTACCACTTCTCTATAATATGGCTCATGTAGTCCTCGGTGGGCAAACGTCCTTGCTCCTCGGTCTCTTCCTTGGGAAGTGCTTCGTTGGACCGGTGAAGAAGCCTCTCCTCCCGGTTCTTTATCCTCTGCTCCATCCTCTCCAGCTGCCGCTTGTACTGGTAGCGCTGCTGGAAAAGGTCCTTTGCATAGTCATAGAGCTGCATGTCCAAGTCATTGAGCTCCTCGATCCTGCGGATGGTGTCATTGTCCACCTCCACCCCTCCCGCCCTGGTGCTGTTGTACTGCATGAAGGGCCGGATGAATTTCAGGTTAAAAGTTCTCTCAAACAGGTACTGAGTCTTTCTCTGGAACTCTGTGAGGCCGAAGAAGGCCATGTCTTTGAGGTTTTTTTTGGCGCTCTCCAGCAGGATCTGTGCTCGCTTGTTCTCGGGGATGAAGGACATGTTGTAGCAGCCCACCAAGCTCAGGTCAGCCAACATCCTCACCTGGCGGTTGTTGGCCAGGTTATAAGGGCAATCCATGAACTCCTGCAGGGTGCAGCCCGACCAGTCTGTGCCTTCGTAACACGAGGGCAGCTCCTCAGGAGTTGGTGTCCTGCCATCACACATGTGCAAGGAGGTCTTCCAGGTGGCTCCTCGCTGGACGTGCCGCCATTCGCTCAGGTACCGAGACACAGGGTCTCTCAGCAGGGTGATGTAGTAAAATTTTCTACAAGAAGAAGAGAGAATAGAATAAATATTCTGCTAGTAACAAGAAAGGTGCTTGGAAAGCAGAGAACTAATTCACAGAATCCCAGACTATTCTGAGTTGGAAGGGACCCACAAGGATCATCGAGTCCAACTCCACAGTCAATGGCACACAGAGGGGATTGAACTCATGACCTTGGCATTATTACAACCAAGTTTTAACCAACTGAGCTCATCTCAGGGTCGATGTGGACAGCAAAAAATGGTGAGTAAATCAACATCATAACATACTCTCCACTGTATTCTTGGATTATTTTCTTGCAATACCTCTTGGGAAGGAGTCTGTGGGACATCAGACTCGTGTTTCTCTTTCTCCCAGCCCAACATTTTAGCCTTGCCAAGTAGTAACACTTCCACCAGGACATCCACTTCCAGCATCAGAATGCACTGTCAGAACAAATCATCAAGAGGGAACCAATCTACCAACTTCAGAGAACAACTATGACTCCAGGGACTGCCTGGCCTTTCACACTCCCACTGTGTGCCCTCTGCATCAGCCAGGACGTGCTCCAGGGCACAGCCTGGCAGCCTGTCTGTTCCTGAGCTGGGCCTATCACTTTCACCACATGCAGATGCTGAGCAGGACACCCACTGCTTGATTGATCTGGCTGCAGAGCTGGAATCTGGGAGTCTGCAGTGAGGAGCAGGAGAACACCACAGGAACATAAGTGAAAAACAATGGGAAAGCAGAAATGCAACATGCTTTGCAGAAAGAGAAGGCTAAGCTGACAACCAGCAACAGCAGCAATAATTTATTCCCATTTCAGCCAAGCTGGTATCAAATCAAACAAACTTTAGACACCCTTCTGACACATGAGACTAAAGAAGAAGGAAGAAGCAAGACAATCAGGAAGAACACACACAGTGACATGGGGCATTCTTGCTGTTCCAAGGATAAGGAATTCCCCAACAATACAACCTGTCCCTAGAACAGACAACATGACAGCTGTCCCTTACAGAGACCCTCCAGCTTGGGCCTGGATAAAGTTCTGGGATTGACAGTGGTGGCAGTCTGCAACAGCCCTCTCATAGGGAAATGAGCCTTTTCTTTCCTAACTACCAGTAGCCTGGACTGGGGAGTCTCTGTGCATTTCTAGAATGCAGAAATATCTCTACTTGCTAAAGCTGGTAGGGAATGAAACCCACAGGTGCTCCTGGGGCATGGGGCTGTGTAATGCTGGGCACAGATGGGAGCACCTTGCTTGGGCAGGTAACACAGATGTGCTACTGGAGATGTGCCACATGGGATGGTGGGGGATCTGCCTCCCCATGAGAAGTGCATCTTTGGAGTGCTGTTCCAGCTCCCTGCCCTGCCAGCATGGCTTGGGAACACCAAATGTGATGGCCATTGCCAGGGCACTGCACAGTTTTCTGAGGTAAAGAAAAAGCAGAAGAATTCTGCTTTGGGTAGTTTTAAACCACCCATGTTTCCCCAGAACTTTCAGTATTATTCTTCCTAGCAGTAGCCTAAATTACTGCAATAAGAGCAATTTGGTTTAAAAAAATACATCAAAATCACTGCCCAGGAAGTTTGGTATTGAGGAATGTTTGCTTTCCCAATCCATGACTAACTTGCTGAAGGGTTTGTTTCAAAGCAGTCACTTCTGGTCTTTCCAACAATGGCAATGGATGTCCACTTTGGCTCCAATTCCTCTCCTCCTTCTGCCTTCAGAACTAGGACTGGTAAAAACATTTGCTATTTTTGGAAGTTTTCCCTCTCTCTTCACTGTAAAAAATACCAGGGTGTCTTTTACTACTGTGCAGTCCTGTCTGTGTGCAGGGAGAGGGGAGAGAGAAGGGGAGCAAAGGACATAAGGGAAACACTTTCCTTAAATCTACCTCTTTTTGGTACACTTACCTTTCAGCCTGTAACAATTCCATTGCCCTGACTGAGAGGCAGCTCTAATTTATCCAGACTGAGCCAAGGAAACTCTAACAGATGGGGATAAAATATGACAGTGGAAGGGAAAGGCAGGCAGTGATGAATGCCAGATGTTCAAGTGGCAGACAGTGATGCTAAACACCACCAGCAGTTTCTGACTTGTGACCTGCAGAGCACTTCTTATTTACACCAATGCCATCCAAAGGCTGCGTTTTACCCTGAGCAGGTTGAAGCCCATCATTATTTTGTGGCTTATAGAAGCAACTAAAAGGTTGACCTAAGATTAGGGACTCATTTGGGAGGGATCCAAAGACACAGGAGAAACTGATTCCAGTCCAAACCTGCTGTCTATAGGAGTATGGATAGGGAAAAAAGGATGAATTAGCACCTGCATTTGGTAGACAGGGGAACCACAAATAGTACTAAGTCAAATATAGAATAATAAATATATTATTATAAATTATAAATATAATAAAGTCAAATGGGTGTTTGTGGCAGAGCTGGCAAGAAATCTGATTTCTGTAAGCCTGAGTCCAGCTTATCTTCCTCTTGCCTGTGTAAGTTTTAGGAGCTGATTAGTAAATCAGGGTAATAAATATCATGCAAAGCTCCTGGAGTCCATTGAAACAGAGGCAGCTGGAACAGGACATGGATTGAAAAAAGCTTAAGGAGTAAAGCATTTCTTCACACCTGCACTGTAAGAGTTATTACCTCAGTTGAGGTGATACACTGGTAAATATTTTACCACGAGTGATCTCTCTCAAAGATTCATCTCAGTGAACAGAAACCACAGGAAACAGGTTACAGTTTTTGAAATTTTACTGAATTCTTTCTAGTTCTGTCACACAGAAAAGTGCTTGAAGGAAGGAGTTTGCCTCCTAACACAGAAATCAAATTTATCTTTGGAAACTGAGTACAAACAGTGGAAGCAGCCCCTCAGGAAGTTGTCCCTGTGGGTTATAAATAAAATCAAAAGTACCCAAGAAACAAACAGAGACTTTAAAGCAAAAGAATAGTTTAAACAGCATAAGTTGAGATGCACCACTGACAAAATGAAAGTTTTGCTACCAAACTCGTATTCAGCTTTCTGGAAAGATATTTGTTTCTGAGGTGCAGATTCCCTCAGCTCTCAGGCAAGTGGACAGCACACCTTTAGGGAGCCTGGGACCTGGGGAGCCAGAGAGATGTGCCACTTGGGTGTTGGGTGGATGACCATGGCAGGATTTCACCCAGGGCACTCAAGAGACTGAAGTTTCCATTCTCAAAGTGCAGTTTGGGGATTGCCTTTAAGTTTAGAGAAAAGGAAGGTAACTCTAAAGCAGCATCTATTAGCAGTGTTGTTACTAGAACTGTGAGCCAGAAAGTCAGGGAACTCTGGGCCAGAGTGGCTGAGAACACAGGCAGTGCCACTTGGCAGCAGGAATGGCTGAGGAGCCACAGGATTTCTGAGTTCTCTTTTGTGAGCAGAGATAAAATAAACCCATAAAACCCATGCAGCTGTGAGTGCCCTTCCTTTCAGCACAGTGTCCCAGACAGCCAATCAAGTATTCCTGCAGGCTCATTTCAGGACTGTGGTGTTCTCCTGGCCTGGTGGTTCCACTCAATGCTGCCTCAGGAAAAACCCCAGCAGCCCCAGTTTGGTCCTGCTGTGCCAAGTCTCACTGGTCTTTCTGGACTTAACAAGCCTGAGCAAGAAAAATGGACTTTCAAATTAGTCAGATATTTTTCTTTTCCTTCCCCACAGCATCACTGCTCTCAGAGGCTTCTCTTCTCCATACCCACGGGGTTGGGATCCCCAAGGGGACAAAAAGCCCAAGTGACACATCTGCCCTTTCTTGCATGGCTGTTCCTGCCACTCCCAACATGAAAATCCACCTGAAGCTCCGTCAGGCACTCGCAGAGTTGCAACTCAGACCTGCATGCAAGTGGCAGTTTTGTCCAAGAAAAGAATCCCTAGTGCATCTATTAGACAGAATAGAATAAAACAACGTTTTTATAAACAGCCCTGCATTAGAACTGAAGTTTCAGAGAGAACAAAATCCAATATTAGAAAGGAAGGGCAATCTGGTGGCTGTAGGACACAAATGAATTCAGGAAACTTCAGTTTAAGTGCCCTTTCTGTCCAAATTAGCCTGTGTGCACCAGACAAATCTCTCTCTGCCTGTTTCCCACGAGTGAAGGGCTGACAAAGTCTCCTTTGTCTGTTTTGGAGATTCAAACCATCACATCTTTTGGAGCAGAAGCTGACTCCTTCCCTGCTTATGCAACCCCCTGTTTCAGGATGGATGGAGGTCAGAGGACAATAGTTAACTGGAGGCACATTTTCATGTCAGAGGCTCTGCTGCCCCCCGGGATTCCCCCCCAGACTCCTCCTCCCATTCTCACCCAGCAGCACAAAGCAGCCTTAGTTTGGCCAGCAGAGGTTTTTCTGCAGGGCCACGCTGCCAATGCAGTCACTGAGCAGCTCTGGGTTAAAATATCCCTTTCTTGCATGGCTGAAACCCTCTTTTAGTAACATTCTGTCTTAATTCCTGTCAGCAGGTTCCTCAGCTAATGAAGGGGAAATGCAACCTTTCTTCCTCTAAGAAACAATTCCTTCTCCTTTGCTAACAACCAGTCAACATAATTCTGATGAAGTGACAGATTCTAAATATGATACTACTCTCTCTCTTCATTTTCATGCTTTCCTACACTCTGATATACTTTTCTTACTTCCTGCTGGGAGTCTCTCAAATCTGCCAAGACCTGCTTATTTGACTGTGTAATCCCCTATTCTTTGCTATGCTTAAATGCTTCCCTCCCACATAGCCAAAATATCTATTTTTTTATTATTTTTTTCAGGTTCTTCACTGATCTTTTGAGCATCCCTCACAGGAAAAGCAAAATCTGTAACAAGTCTTCCTTGATTACTGTGATGGCCTTCCATCAGATGAATAAAAAATACAGATAGCCACTTTCAATCATAAATGCTTCATCTGCCTGCCAGGAGGGGAAAGGGTGAGGAAGCTGCATAGGTCAACTTCAACCACATAACCCCAATCTGTCAAAGCAACATGCTCCCAGGCTATAATTTTTCTATTGATAAAAAAAAAATCTTTCTATGTCCTTGCTGAGTTAACTGACAGGGTGTCTGCTGGCTTGCAGGAATGAGAAATACTGTTTTGTTCAAAAGAAGGGGCAGGGCCAAGTTTCTGGCTGACTTAAGGCAAGCCAAGCCCATGTATTACACACTCCTCAAACAATCTGAGAGGGTCCTTATTCCATTCCTACTGGCTCTCACTGTGAATAGTTTCTCAGTGAAACAAGCAGAGGTTTTGCCTGCCAGCAGTGAGATGCAGATGTGCACCTGCCCTGGGTCTGCAGGGGCTGAGGGGGGGAAGAACCAGAGCACTGAGCACCCCACTGTGATCACCTGAACCCTCTCCTGCCAGAGACACTGGGGGAGGTGCCAGGTAAGGGTTGTTCTCTCCACTTAAAACAGACAGTGTGTCCTTAAGGAACTTTAAGGTCCAGCAGGGACTTACAGGTCAGTCGTAAGTACAGGTGAGTTATTTGTTTCTCATGATGGATGAGCTGAGAATGTGACAGATAAATCTAAGATTACAAAGAATTGATATTCTCATTATAAAGTCATACTAAATGTTACCTACAAATAACAGATGTATGAGAAGCTGTTTTCCCTTTCTGCACAGAGATTCACCTTCTGCAACAGTGGGAAACTCTGGGATGCAGAATTCCCTCCAGTCAAACCCACCACCTGGTTCAGTAGAAGCTGCTTCCTGGCTCACTTACCACCAGTACACCAAAGCCATCCTTATCATTTCTAAAACCCAGCCTTGGGAAGACTCCACATACTCCCCTTTTCCCTCTCCAGGCAGATTTCTTGCACAGCAAACACATCTCAGTTAGAGATTGGAATTTAATATATGTACAATGATTACTTCCTTTGGTAGCAAATAGCCCTAATTTTCCTCAGTCTATTTCCTCTCATCTGGTGTTCATTTAGACTCTTCCTGCATTTCACACACAATAAACTCTTCAGTCCTTTAAAAGTCATAGAAACGGAAAAAAACCCCAAACAAACAAATAATCAGAACAAACACATATCTTCTGTCCCCCATCTTTAAATAAAGGTCGCAACACAAACCCCTCAAAGCCAAGAAACTGAATAGCAAACCCAATCCTTCAGCTCTCAGAGTGGATAAACATCTACACCAGGAATTTTCTTTGCCAGGGAAGGAGCAGGAGTCAGTGCTTGCCTTGGGGACTGGGTTTGTTTTGCATAGTTGTGTTTGTTTTGCCTGATGGTCTCTGCATTTGGGACTGGCTGTATTAAAAGATGGGATGTTTGGAAACATAACAACCAACCCTTCCAAAGGCTCTGCTCACACTCCAGGTCCTCACTCAGGGACTTGTCCTGGGGTGTGATGTCTCCAGGGGCCATTCCTGATGCAGGAGGAATGGCCCCTGCATTCTGGGCTGTGCCCCAACAACCCTCAGGCTGCTCCACGAGGCAGAGGGGAAGAGCCACGCCACTCTTTTCCCCATATGTTCCATAAAATATGAAAGATTTTGAATGCTTTGCAGCCCTGGTGATGCAGCATTTCATCATACAATGAGAGCCACACTGAGTGCCAGCCCAGGACGTGGAGCTCCTGTGTGTGTGTGTGTGCCCCTCTGTCACCAAACGCCAGGTCTGTGCAAGGGCACCAGGAAACACAACACAGGCTGGCAGTGAAGGAGGAGATAAAAGAGCAAGCAGCAGCTCAGGCATTTCACGAGAGTGACACCCACCCCTCCATCCCCAGCTTAAAAACACCAGAGAGAAGCAAACAAAACTGCAAGGGTCTTCTCCAGCCTGGTGGTGAAGGGACCTGCAGACATGAATACAAGGGAAAGGTCACTCTGTGTGCTCGATGCATCACCCCACAGCAATGCAGCCCTGAGTTTGGATCTGGAGGAGCAAATGCTGTGTGTCTGCACACACTGAGGCTGCCGTGCAGTGGGAGGGGTCTCTGTTTAAAGCTGACCTACAAAGGGAGGTCTGCAAAACAATGGTTGGAATAGTATTGTGGATATATTCCTGTTATGTAGATATTCTTTCTGAATTCCACTGGCAAAGGCAGCAGAGCTGGAGTGGAGGCACAAAGGATGCAAGTCAGCCTCAAGGGCAGAGGGGGGAAACCTGGTTTATCAGAGAGCTGGGAGGGCACACAGAGCCTTGAGAGTGGCAATGTGGCACAGACTATTCCACACTGATTGGATATATATGGTGAGAGGAGGGAATGTTTTATGTCTGGAATCAAATGCAGCACCACGGTAGGAATGGCTGGGTACTCCTTCATTTGAAACCATCAGAAATGGACACTCTCAGGACCCCATTTCCATAAAGGAAGGGGTGCTTTTATCTCAATTGTGCCAATGTTGTGCAGTGCTGACACTCACTGTGGTCATCCTACACTGTTACACACTCAGCCCCTGATCAGACTTGTTAGCAATCTACTACTAAAAGGCTTTTACCACATAAGTATGGTCCTCTCACCCTCATGTCTCATGACTCTTTTATATCCAATTAACAGAACAGAAACAAGGAGTTTTAACAGCATCTGTGCTTTTCACAAAAATTGTGCTGCTGTCTAAGCACACGAATTTCCTGTTGAACTGTCTCTTTGCAAACAAGTTAAACTAAAAAAAGGATACATGGCATGCTCTGAACCTTAGGAGTGAACTGCCAGTTCATTTTTCAAAATGACAGATGTGATGAAAATTGGCCAAAGGCTTGGGAAAAAAAAGTGGGGGTCAGGATTAGGGGAGCAGATGGGGGCAGAGAGGAAGGCATTCCAGAGCCCTCTGGAGCCTTGGACTCCTCTAGGACCCATTAAAAGCTTATGTTACTTGCACTGCTTATAAACAAGCACTTTTTTTGCCATCATAACCTTCCTCATATCAAGAGCTTAGGAAGTGTTGACTGCTGTCCTCTACTGAAGCAAGGCACCAAAAATGACAGCAAGTTACAAATCAAATGCCTTTGATTTATTGCCTTTCCCGAGTTTCAGGAGGTTTGTTGTGATTCCTCAGTAAACCACCAAATCAATAGCACATTGGAATGCTGACAGCTGGCAGTGGAAACTCTCATCCCAGAGGGATTCCACCAGTGCTGGCAGAGGACAGGCAGCAGAAAAGGGGACTGAAACCCCTGCCTATTCTTTGCCTTCTTTTGCTTTTATTATTGCCCCTGCTGCCATCAAGGTAGGAAATTTCAGGGAGGAAAAACATGACCATTCACCAAAATAAAAATTTTCACTTGCTTCACTTATTGTTTCTATCACAGAGACTTTCATTCTTATTGATTCTGGCATTACACAAAATACACATTTTAGTGACACATTACACCCATATTTACCGTAAGATATTTGCCAGAAGGATTTTAGTCTCTCCCTGTCTGTGGCCACATTAGAACCAAGCAAGAAACAAACCAACCCCTCAAGAGTAATGAGACATTTGCAGTGAGACACTGAACTTTGCATCCCTGGGTCAGAGAGAAATTTCCACTGGATATGGAGCATGGGATAGCAGTTTTCACCCTACCAGTAGGGAACTGAAAGCATTTGGGATCTCATCCCAGCTCCAGGGAATAAGTGCTGTCCTTACTACACCAGCAATGTCAGGGAGCCTTCCCCATGGCACAGGGACTGGGCTGCACTGGTTGTGCACAGAAACCGGCACAGCTTCATGTGGCTCTGCCCTGGGAAGAGACACAACGCAAGGGTTTGGCCTCCCCAGGTGTAAACATGGATGCAAGGAATAAAACAAGTGAATATTTAAACTATTAAGGCAGGATTTCTGCATCTGATCCCTCCACACTTCAGGATTCAGAAGAAAGAATGATCAGGATATTGTCACACAGAAAAAAGGAAAACAGAAGTGAGTCGATGCAGTGCAAAGACAAAGCAGAAGTCACTATACAATATGTAAAGGTATTTATTTGAAACAACTGTAAATAAAGCAGATAGGCTGGAATTTGCATTTTCTTTTGAACTCCAAAGTCAGCTTCTCTTGCGAATCACAGAAGCTCCACTGGTTGTGAGATTCAAAACAGATTGGAGGAAAGTATGACAGACAGGAAATACGGCTCCTTGAAGATTAAATTATAAAGAAACCATACAGGAAGATTAAGGGAACAAGAGTAGTCAGAGGAGCAGATATTGATTGCTTATGCAGGCCAATTGAATTCCTTGGCAAAGGGAGGCAGTGTTTGTGTCAGTGTTTGTGTCAGAAAGCTGCAGCACAGCACCCCTGAGCTGCTCGTTGATCAATCCTGTTCCAACCAAAAACTGATGGATGGCTACTTCTATAGATCTGAGTGGGAAGACTCTGGAAATGGAATTGAGATGCACAGAATTTTTAAAGTGGATCGACATGTCCTGGACATACCATGGACAAACATCAGAAGTTTCAGCCAGTCAGTGAACAACAGAAGACATTCCAAGGAAGACAAACACAATCAGCAGCTTGACCCCGTTCCTGGAAGCAGGCACAGTCCAAGGACTGGCTCCCAAAGAGCTCTGCAAGCCACAGAGGGCTGGTGGCAAAAGGGAACAGCTACAGCCCAGCAAAGCAATCAGAGTGAGCTGCTGATGTCATGTCATGTCATGGCATCAGGTGGGAACTGGCCCTAATTCCATTTACCCAGTTCCTTCATAACATCAGTGCTGGGAGAGGTTCCCACACTGCCTCTTTTCCTGTGAATAGCCACATTAGTGGCTTACAAAGAATACCAAACTCCCTCTCCTCAATTAACTGACTCTCCCTTGCTCAGGAATAGCAGTTGCTGTCAAGCAGCAAAAGATAATCCTCAAGAAAGCAGAGCTACTAATCAGTCACTTTTACATTTAAGATCACTTGGAGTTGCCACTGCCTTATACTGTTTTTCTAATTAATTGCACTGGAATGCACTTAAGCAAGCCCCAGATCAAAGAATCATCTGCAGAGATTGAAATAAATCCTGTCTGTGTTGCTAATGCCTTGGAAATGGATGACTTGCTAAGCATTCAAAATCCTGGGTACGATGGTTTAAAACTCCAGATACTGTGAGATGCTTTCAAAGGAACAGATTTAAGGATGAAAAGGAAAAAGTTCTCTTCATTTGCTCCAATGGCAATTAAACAAAGGCACTTGTTCCACTAATTTATTGTGAGGTTTGTGTATCTTAAGTTCCTTATTCTTCACTTTTCTATCACCAGAAATCCCAGTTCAGGACCAACAAATTTCAGTACAGCAAAATTTTATCATTATTACAGAATTTTTAAATTTGCTTTTATGAAAGGTTGAAATCTTTTCAAAATAATGATAAATGAAATAAATGACTGGAGCTGACGGTGTTAACAAGTTGGTGCAATAAATCACTGTCTCTTCCTGCATGAGTCTCTCTCTCATGCTCCAGAACACCATCAAAATGCTTTGATTGATTTACAATTTAGGAATACAGCCATCATCATCCATAATTCTACAATAAACCACTGCCACTTAATGCAGCTGCTACAGATGTTCAGAAGTTCATTCCCTGCCTTTTAGGAGGAGACACAGAAGCTGCAGGCACCAGGATTAGCTGTGGAAGAAAAATGTGTCTTCAGCACAGGAAAACATCCCATTTTCCTTTAACAATGCCCTGTCTTTAAAGCTGAAAGACACACTTCTAACCTCGATACATCCAGGTTCCATTATTAACCACCAAATATCTGTGTGCACACCCCCCCCCCGCCAGCTGGCAGGAGTAACAAGACGTGTGGCTTCTGTCTCAAACACATCATTTTCTGGGAAATCAAGATAAAAGCTGGATGCAACAAATCCATCAAAGGGTTTGCAGTGAGCAGCAACTGATCTCAGGCCATGCCACATGCCAGCATCAAGAATTCCACTGCATCCTGAGCCAGCCCTAAGGAAGGAGATGCTGTGAGTTTGCTCTTAAAACCCTCCCAGGAGCCCGGCTGAGCAGGAGGGACTGCAGTCTGATGAAGAGGGGGCTGTCTCTATAACCAACACCAGCCCTTCCCCAGAGACTTCATGGGCATTGGTATTAATTTTTTCAAAAATTATTGATCTGTAAACAGCAAGTTGATTTTTGGTTTTCTACTTCTTTTGCTTGAGCCTGAAAACAACCCAGCATGAGCTTCCCTGCAATTAACACTTCTGTTACAACTGCTTCTTAAAGAAAAGGAGAATATGCAACATGCACAGTACAAGGTGTGGGTATTTGATTCCAAACAGCAGGAGTACTCCTTGCCAGCCTCAGCAGCCACTGTCCATTTAAAGCAGGAATACAGAATATCCAACAGGAATTGCCCAAGTAATGGTCTGTCTCACAGAAACGATTTCCCTCCTAAGTGAATGGCTGTGCTGAGGAAGCCAACAAAGACTGCAAAATTCATTATCTGAGCAGTGCTGGAAAGGGCTGCTCCAAATGCACCCCTGATCCATCCTGGCCAGCCAGCATCCTGTTCTGGCAGTGACCTGTCCCAGGCAAGGAACAGCAAACCTATTTCCAAGCACAGGAATCCTCGTTTCCTCTCGGCAGCACTTGCAGAAAGCACAAATCAGCCTTGTGGTTTTGGGTCTTCAGAGGGACATCTGAGTCTTCAACTTCCAAGAGCTGCAGGATTTCTCTGCTGGGTGATCCCTCAGACCTGTGCATTGTGAGGCTGAGAGGTGATGAAGCCCCAAGTGGGATTTCACAGGGACAGCTCCTCCCCTGCACTGTGCAGGAGGGACACCACACCCTGACCAGCCTTCGGTTCTTCTGCCTCCGAGGGTGGTTCATGGATCCCTTGCCCTGTGGTTACCAGGAATACTTATGACTACCCTGAGATCAGCTGAGTTGGTTAAAACTTGGTTGTAATAATGCCAAGGTCATGGGTTCAATCCCCTGTGTGGGCCATTGACTTAAGAGTTGGACTCCATGATCCTTGTGGGTCCCTTCCAACTCAGACAGTCTGGGATTCTGTGATGACCAGAAAAGCAACAATGTGTTCAATGCCATTTTGAAAAGCTGCTTTTTGATTAACAAATCTTTGAAACACTCTTTTTAAATACAAGCCAACATTACTTCCCTGCCTTCCACCTGAAGGACTCCAGAGGTGCCCCAGCTGGCCAGAAGGTAGCCAAGCTCTTCTAATTACGTGCTTCAAAGTGTGTGTTGCCATCGCACAAAGCACAGCTTTCAGTGTAGAAACCCTTCGGCATCTCTCCAAGGAAGGGCACAGCAGGACCGTTCCTGCTTCCCTGCAGCCTGGGAATGCCCTGAGTCCTTGGAATGCCCCAAGTCCTCGGAATGCCCCGAGCAGCCTGGGAATGCCCCGAGTCCTTGGAATGCTCCGAGTCCTTGGAATGCTCCGAGCATCCCTCCCAGCGCAGAGGGAACCCCGGCTGTGCCCAGCCCCACTAGATGGCACCTGCCTGCCATGGAATGGCTCTGCCAGGGAGGGGCCGCTCCTTACGCCAACATTTCCTTTCCCTTCCCACGGGATTTGTCATGTCTTACACAGTAAGGCCGCAAGTGCATCTCATTTAATTGCCGGGAATTGGTAATTGTGTTTTATCCCCTCTGCACAGCGTTGCTGAAGGCATAAATTGCCCGTGTGCCACTGGACAGCTCCTCCCCATACCCAATCACCCAGTTGGGTACCACAATCGGGGATGGGGTGGCATGAGACCATCCTCCAAAGGAGGACGCTCACATCTTCCCTTGCTCACATCTTCCCTTGCTCACATTTCCTTGCTCACACCTTCCCTTGCTCACACCTTCCCTTGCTCACATTTCCCTGCTCACATTTCCCTGCTCACATTTCCCTGCTCACATTTCCCTGCTCACATCTTCCCTGCTCACATCTTCCCTTGCTCACATCTTCCCTTGCTCACACCTTCCCTTGCTCACACCTTCCCTTGCTCACACCTTCCCTTGCTCAGACCTTCCACATCTTCCCTTGCTCACATCATCTTCCCTTGCTCACACCTTCCCTTGCAGAAGGAAAGCAGTGACAGCGCTTGCCCCGGGGTGCTACATTTCCAATTCCACAGCTCTTCTCTGCTTACCCCAGTGCTGCCCCAGGGCTCCTGCTGCCCTGGGGCTGCTGTTGCTCACATAACCACACAGCAGTGGGGGTTGTGTTGGGGTGTTACAGTTCTCTGCCTACAGAGCCTTTTGCTTAAGTTTCTCCCTCAGTGTTGACCACAAAACACCAACTCTAAAAAATTTACACAGGCGTTTTCTCCCTCATAAGCTCAGAGTTTTGCTGGCATAGCTGTACTGTGAGAAGTAAATAATAAAAGAATATTGCCAGCCAAATAGCAATGCCAGCAAAAAGCTGTGGGGAGCTGGGTATGTGGCTGTGGGTATGGCTTATCCTGTACAGGGAAATGGGTTGAGTTACGGAGCAGAGGAACCTTGCCAGTGAGTTCTCTCTCGAAAGGGTTTATCAGCACAGCCCTACTGAAATAACCACAGTCTTAATAATGCAGATGTGTGCTTAGTCTCTGTCAAAACAATTACCACAAAGGAAAAGTTTCTTGTGTTTGCTGAATTCTGAACTAAGAATGTGGCGATCCACTTCCCTAGAGCGTGCTGTGCTGAGTCTTTGCCCAGTGGGACAGGCTGGGCTGGGGCTATTGGCTCTTCCAGATGCACTGGGAACTGCTGAGCTTGGAGAGGAGCCTTTCAGGCACCACCAGCCTGGGAAGGATGAGAGCTGGTGAGCTTGTTAAATGAGGCTCCATATCCCACAGTCCTGAATCACTCAATCCCCTGCTTGTCTCTTCACATAAGAATTTGTTTTTTCTTTGTGTATTTTGCCAGTGGGAGCTGGAGGGTGGCAGGGCCATTGCATTCCCTTTCTCTGAATACTCTGTGGGATCTCAGCTTCGCATATCACATTTTTTCATCCCAAAGAGGGGGTGGGTACAAAAGCAAAAGATCTGGAAAGCTTTCAGCATCACAGAACTGCCAGCACTGCTTCCTTTGTCTGCTCCATTTAACCTGATGATGTCTTTTATTATCAATTAGCTCAAAACACAGAAATGCTACACCTCTCAGTCACCTGTGGGTACTGGGGATCAAATTCTCCTTGTTAGTCTTTCTGAGAAGCTGGGCTTGCTGTGGATCCTGTTATTCCAGTCAGCCCAGAGACAAGTGCCAGAGCTGACATGAAAGGTATGTATCCCAGACAGAGAAAACCAAAGGAATTCCTCCCACTCCATGCTTAGGCTCAGTGTACCTGTTACTACATGTGCATCCTCCTTATGCCAGTCATGACAAAGGCGGGACAATTGTAGAGAGGGGATTGATAATATAGAAAATTAGTAGTGAAAAAATCGGTACAGTGAAGATTCACTCTGGGAAGACAAGGTGTTCCTTCTGGAGAATTCCCTGAAGGGAGGAATGGCAGCAGTAGATTTGAAAACAAACAAGAAATTAAAAAATAATAAATCCAATCACATACTCTGTATCTCTATGTTTAAAAATGAAAAAGACTACTGGATGCAATTACATTCATGATTAAAAGATCTAACAGAAGTGTATTTAAATTCATTAACTCAGTCTACACTTCCCTACCTCAGGAGACCAGCTGCTCCTGCAATACAGGGCAGCAAACTACAAACTACAGCTTGCTTGTATTTGATCAAAACCTTTCCAGAGTTCTAATGATCTGGCTGTTAACATCTCTTAGGTGATAATTAGGCTCTTGGGGGAGGAAACATTGTCTGGGAGAGAAAACGCACCTCGGAAACATAAGAAGTAATGGAGCCTTCTGCCTTCCTGAGAAGTAATTTATTCCACAGTTATAAAAAAGGCAGGGAAGGGCAAAATGAGACCATTTTCCAGCAATGCCTCCTTTTCCCTGTGTGTAGCAGCAATCAGCAGGTGCTCACCTCTGTGTAAACTGTTTACTTTAGGTTTGGCCCATCCCTTGCAATGTATGTTTTAACCAAGAGCCTTCAGTCACTGCGGCTCAAACAGCTCTCCCTTGGAAAACAGACACTGCCTGGTTTTTCCATCTCTGCTTCTAAGATAGAATCATAGAATGGATTGGGTTGGAAAAGACCTCGGACATCATCAAGTCCAACCCTTGGGCCAACTCCAGTCCCTTTACCACATCATGGCACTCAGTGCCACGGCCAAGCTCAGCTGAAAAACCTCCAGGGATGGGGAATCCACCCCCTCTCTGGGCAGCCCATTCCAATGCCTGAGCACTCTCTCTGCAAAGAAGTTTTTTCTGCTCTCCAACTTCAATTTCCCCTGGCAGAGCTTGAGCCCCCTGTGCCCCCTTGTCCTGTTGCTGAGTGCCTGGGAGATGTTTGGTAGCAGGGACCAGCTGGGGATGGATGAGCTGCTGCTTCTCCCAATTCCTGTCTTCCTAAGCAGGGTCCCTGGCCCACCCTGGCTCCTGGTCTCTCCTATGCTCCAGGACCTCTAGATGAGGCTTCGGGGCATTTTCAGAGGTCCTGTGAAGAGAGAGAACCTCCATGTGGGATGAAGCCTGTTAATAATGCACAATGACATTCTCTATTTGTCCCAGGAGGACATTAAATTAACATGAGAGGCACTGACTTGCCCATTACTGCCATGGGACCTATTTCCCTCTGATGGGACAGGAAGAGAACACTGGGAATTTCTGTTTATCATTGGATCCAACAGGTACCTGTCATTCTCAAGTCTTTCTCTGTATGCTATGCCTGGTTCTGTTCTCCTCCACTCTCCAAAACAAAGCTCACCTCCTCTGTATAATGACCTTCCTTCTCAAGAGATCTGTTAATAATTGTGACAGCTGGAGGCTCTGCTATCCTTCCTGCACAGTCCCCTGTAATCAAGCACAAGAAACATCTAAGGACAGAGCTGCTCTTTCAGACAGACAGCTACACCTGTGTCTGAACTGCCAAGCAGACATTTTCAGGACCCAGTTCAGGATTTCCCTCTTGTGAGTTAGTTATGATCCATGGCAGAGAGTTCTGAAGTGTGGAAGCATCAGCTTTCCCTCCTGGGGGAAGTTGCACCATTTCTGAAGAGCCGTAAACCAGCAGATTTCGAGTCCAGCCTTTGGTGCCACATGAACGTTGGTTCCTCACTGTCTGCCAATGTCCCTGGAGTGCCTGGCATCTCTGCACAGTGCCCAGGCAGCCCTGATGGTGTGCACAGAGCAGGGCAGTTCCTGCTGTCTGTGTCTCTGTTCCAATAAGGCAGTGGAGATGTGGCTGCACCAGCAGTGAGATGCCCCAGTCAACTTTAGTCCTCCTTTATCACTGCAGAACTGAAGTGATGATCTGTTTTATTTCGCTTTAAAAGCCAATACAAGGCAGCTGACATGGCTTGACAAAAGTCTGAAACCCAACAATAATTCAGGTATCACAATCACAGCTTCAGAATGTTCCCTGTTTGAGTGCTAGTCTGGGAATCCCTCACAGCTGAGGGTATGGAGGGCAGTCCTCTTCCAGGACTCATCACCATCCCTCTGATGAACAAGGACATTGGGATAGGCTCTGTCAAAAGACATTATCTGTAACCAAAACCAAGAAGAAAATAGAGGAAAAATAGGGAAAAGGATGGGAAACTGCAAACACTCAAAACCAGCTTTAAATCCTAAAACTGTTTCTCGTAATTCAACTCCAGACATGTGATTCTGGACATGTTTCTATCTCATAATCAGATTGAAACACAGCCTCATTTTGGTGAATAGGAACTCTATTTTTTCTTGTTATATATGGGAACACGCATCATACATATTATATTGTGTTTCAAATGCATAGAAGATTCCTCTTACTGCCATATTTTTGGGACAATCCTTCATATTGCTCCAAAAGTCAGAAAAGCACATGCTCAAGCCCATTACAACATAACTTTCCTGAAACCTGGAATTCAACCTGAGCTGAAGTTACTTAGAGCAAAACTCAAGCATGTGCTGTACCTGTAGCCTTGAAAATAACGGGATTATATTTTGTGAGGAATTTACATGAAAAGTGTTTTCTTCTTTTTCTAGAGTACCCAGTCTCAGAGAAAATGAAGATTATTTGCACGTCAGAGCAGAATGCCCATTGTTACCATGAACACACACAACTTTAGGGATGAGCCTTTGATGGCACTTACAGATGTGTCTTGTTCTCATCCCTGAGGAGCCTGTGAAGGCTGCTGGGAGTCTGGAGATGGGGATCTGGAGATGGTGGATGGCAGATTTATGAATCACATTCCACTTTTTGAACCCAAAGAAGCTTCAACACCTTTTACTACCCTTTCCCTTCATGAAAATGTTACCAATTATCCTTGACAACTGATAACTCCATCTGTGCTTTTATTCATCCACTGAATACATGGATTTTCTTTAACCACAGATTTTCATCTGTGTAAGCCTTTAGGAGTAGCAAAATATGCTGGGAGAAAAACTCAGAAAGATGCTGATGACAGGGTAGGGAGGACAAGGAAGGAAGATAAGAGGAGCTTGAGATGATTTGTGATTACATTTGCTATGTTTAAATTTGATTAAATTTGTTAGATTAAATTTGCAAAATTACTTAGAGTATTGAACATATCAGCCTTGAGTTCACAATCAGGGCAATCTGGTTATAAAACAAAGGGCTTCCCTTTTGAAGAGGTGAAACAAAAAATATCAGACATTTTCTCTTTTAAAACCAGTTGTGCAGGAGAGGATGTTCTGGCTGCACATGACATGATTGGTTCTCATATTTTGGGTGAATATCTGGGGTGAGATCAGCTGCATATGTTATCATCCAAAAGCTTTATTTTTAGAACTGTATTTACTGTAATTTGAGCTTTCCTTTTTCTTTCTGTGCATAAGATTCTCACAGGTCTTACTTAAAAACTGCCTTGATTCCAGAGTGAGAAACTCTCATGAAGACTTTTTCAAACTATTACCATTAATAAAGATGAATTAAAAACGCACCTGGCCTGTGCAGACTGAAACTTGAAAACCTCAGTTTGTTGCCACTTTACATTGACTGAACATGCTTGTAACTCTGACAGAACAGCAGTGGCAAGGGCAGAGTAGTAGAAAAAACCAGTAAAAACTGAAACAGGGACAGACAGAACAATTGTACCATTACACATGACAACAATCACACTCCATCCTGCCATTTGTGCCCAAAGCCTAATTTAAAAGAATAATCTCTAGGTAAAGCAGGAACTTGTATCTCCACATTGTTTCAATGCTGGGCTGTTCTCAGAAAGGGACAACCAGGACCCCAGTGGTGACATCACCTTCCTGCAAAAACAACAGATGTGTTTCACTGAGGACATATGGACCCTTCCCAAACATGTTCAAAGAAATCTGAAAACCAGCAGGAGCTTCCCTTACTGTGCCCCCACCAGTCCCTCCACCTACACCATCAGATCCAGGAATTCTAATCTAGGTGGGATAATCAGTTTGTCCTGAGGTCCAGAGGCACCTCAGCCACCCCGTGCTGTGGTTTCAATGGGCTGGAGGAGATCTGGGGGCTGCTCCAGGCAGGCACCCATTAGCACGACAGAGGGATCACGATGCAAGGAACTGCCACAAAACACACACATCTCATACCTGAGACAGAAGCAGAGTGTTAAATATCCTTTGCAAGGACAATTTGAGAAAAAAAAAAATACTGTTAAGACTTGTTTAGGGAGCCAAACACTGTTTGCTCCCCAGAATTACGTCTTACTTGCCACCATCACAATGTCTACTCTCTATGATCAGTTTGCCACCTGGGACTCTGGGGATCTCATTGCCAAGAAAACCAAATATTTCTTCCTTGCTAATTCACTAATAAGTTAAAACGTAGAAGACAAAAGCCTCAGCAGAAAGCTGAGTTCAGTCAGTGCTCTGCCATGAACACACCAGTCAGTCAGTCAGTCAGTCAGGTGGCATTTACTGACCCCAAATTCCTGCCTATCCACATGTACATACAAAGTGGTGTTTATATTGTTTGTGGCTGATAGTTATAAAAGCCAAAAAACATTCCTGAATTGCCAGATTCATGCATCCAGAAAATTTGACTCAGGCCCCTGGAAAACCACTGGACCAGCTGAAAAATTCCACCACATTAAGCTGACCTCATTCTGCTTAACTCCAAGTAGTCTGGCAGGGGAGCTCAGGATCCTTCCAGATCCAAGTAATTCGCTCTAGTAACTACAGGAAAGCTGTGGGAGGTGTCCCCTGCCAAAGCTCCTTCCCTCCCAGCAGCAATGCCTCTGTTCATGGGCGAGCAGACATGATTTCCCTTCATTGTGGCCCAGTTCTGCTCTATTTTAGGATTTCTAGAAGCTCCTAAAAACTGATACCCTCTCACTCCCTCCCCCTAGAACTTTATTTATCACTCTCACTCCTGCACAGCAACACTTCTCTCTCTCCTCTGCACTGGCACCTTCTCTCCCATGGTATAAATTTTGGATGACCCTGAGGGATGTGAGCACATGGGTGCAATGATCAGACTGCACAGTGACAGGGAAAGGCTGAAGCGATTTGGAGTGCCAGGCAGGGGGGGATTGTGCTAATTAGAAGGAACAGGAAGAGCAAATAGCCAGTGACAAAAGTGCACAGATCCTCCAGCAGAAGGCCCTGGGGCAGTAGCAGAGCTCCCTGTGGGCTGTGACTCGTTGACACAGGGCCATGAAAAGCACCAATTTAGTAATAGAAAATTCACTCTCCAAATGAATTCAGTGTCATGTCTGCTGACTTGTGGTATTTTTGGTACATTTTTACAACTGTGCACACTGCAGTCACCATTAATTACAAGCACATCAGTTGAACTCAGTTTTGCCTCGTGTCTCATAAATAGAACATTCACTAACGAAGCTTGATGGCCAAGTTGTGTCCCAGGTGGCACTTGGTTATCCACAGGGTGGTGCAAGGACAAACCCAGTGCACACAGAGAGTTAGCAATGTTAAATAGGAGGAATATTTTGGCTTACAGAATCTGCACATTAAGGAGTGATGCTTAAGGCAGTGTGGCTTGATGATCAAACACCAGGCTGCATTGTTGGACCAACATGAGAAATTCTACCTGCACTCTTAGTGCACCCACATATGACTGCCCAGCTCATTAGTATTATTAAAGATAAGCAAATGTGAACTACAAATTAGATGTAGACCCAAGAACAGGCACCTGGAAAGGAACCTTTTCAAAACCACTGGTCTAATTAGGCTACATTATTTCTAAATGTCAGCCAATGTTACTGAGCTGTTCCCATATGAACAGCTCAACTTTGCACTAAAATATCTATTTACCTGCATGCATGGGCACAAGGAGGAACTCAGAGCCTCTTCCAGGGCAGCTGCTTTCTCAGAGTGGAGTCCAGTGAAGTAAATGAATCTCTCTCCAAGTCTAACAGGGGCTTTCCCTCGTAAGTGGCACCAGTCTTCATACACTGACAACCCACGGGTTCAAAAAGTCAGGGAATACAACTGCTCATGGCACTGTCACTTGGTATGAAGCATTTGTATGCCATGAAACACAACTGATCACCAACCTGCTCTGCCTCCAAGCACTGTGGCATATCCGTGGCTACAGCCAAGAAATGCATAGCACAGGTCAAGAAAGGCCAGAGGTAGCTGCTGAATGCCTCTGATCACAAATCTGCCTCATGCCTAGGAGGAAATGGCAGTAGCACAGAAGCTGGCTTAAGTTTCCAGGCTGTCAGTGGCTCCTGTGGGCTGATAAAGCACTGGGGCATCAGTGGTAACATGCAGAGAAACCCACTGTGGCTTCCTTAAATTACCACGTGGGAGCCACAACACAAACTCCAGGACACAACAGGGCTCCCCTGTGCTGAGGTGACAGTTCAGGGATCAATGGCACTGCTGGAATTCCCTGCCCTAGGACCAGTGTGGATCACAGTGAGCATCACAAGACTCCTGTCTCTGTCTGAAGGGCAATGGAGCATCCACACTCCAGTCACCTGGTGCTGAACCCACAGTGTGATAATGAACCCACGGATTCCCCCCCACCCCTCTGAGCCTCCCCTCCCATGCACAGCTCACTGTTTGGCTCTCACACCGCCAATATTCCTTCTGCTCATTGTGCACATCCACACACAAAAAGCAAACAGACAAAGACAAATTTTCCCTGCTTCTCATCTCATTACTGAAATTTTCCTTGCAGCTCACTAATCTTATTCTCTCTCAGGTAGGAGCACTCCCAGCAGCAGGTTTCCAGCAGTAAATTAGACAAGCTAAATTACTGGAAGTTTACCAAAGGAAAAGGAAATAAAGGCCTCAAACACCTTGTAGACTTTTCTCTCCCTCAAATCAGTAGCTTGTTTATCCTAATAATAATAAAGCAGGCAGAAGGATGTAATTAATGTCAAGCACAATTCATTCCTGTTACTTTGAGGTACTAAAATCAAAACCAGAAATCCTGACTTTGAAACAACATATACACACAAAAACACAAGAAAACCTTTATATGTACGATTTTCTAATTTAGGAATGCCCATGTGCAATGAAGCAATGTGAGCTGCTCAGCAAAGTCAGCCAGGAAATACAGTAAATGAAAGCTCATGTAGGGCAGAACTATTTTACCTCATGTTTGACACTGTGCCACCAGGTTATTTCTCTGCAGCGAGGCAGAACATTTTGGAGAGGAAGGTGAGCAGGCTGAGGAGAAGAGAGAAGGGAGAAGCTTTTGCTCTGTGGGTTTTTGGCTAAAATGGAAAGGAAGCTATTTCTGGTGAAGTGGACTCTCCCACGCACATGATTAATGGAGAAATTGTGTAACAAGAATGTCTCCATCCCAAGGCAGACCCAATTATGTTCTGCATTAACTGAAACATATGGGAACATTGCAGTATAAACAAAAACTGCACTGTATGAGCTTTTTTCTATCAGCTTTCCAGTTCATTTAACCCTTGCTATGGTGAACATTAAGAACAGTTTGAGATTACTGGTGCAATGTTCCACTGTGTGTTTTTTGGCTCAGATGCTGCTGCAGCATCTTTCAGCTTTTATACTGATAAACTGGAAGCCTACTTGCCTTTCAAACCCCTGTAAGATCCTTTTCTTTATGCCAAATTTTCCAGCTGAAGGAGGTGGGTATTACATTGGGCTTCCTGAGAGCACCCATGTTGAACAAAAGCCAATTTTTTGAACACAAGGATGGCAGCACTGTAAAACAATCTATGGGAAATGTTACTTGTTTGCTTCTGAAAATGCTGCCACTTTCTAGATTTCGCTTCCCTTTCCAGACTGTGCCCTTTCCCCTTCATGCTGGGATTTCAGAAGCACTTTTGCCTGCTTGCAACAGTGAACCAGCAGTCATGGTGATGGCACAAACCTCTGCCAAAGTTCATGAATCTCTGGGGTTCCTGAGCACTGAATCACTGCCTTGCCCTTTCATCTCCTTGCCAAGACATGCCCTGCTGAGAGGATCAGCTGCTCCACCACTTTTTTTGTCAGGTAGATGAGGAGCTATCAAGATTTAGACAATTTTCTTATGTTAACTAATCTACTTATGTTTCAATACTAACGTTTGCTTTATCAACTAGTTTACTTTTCTCTTTGAGAGCCCACTGACTTTAATTAAATCAGCAAATGTACCTCCAAACTCTCATCTCCTCCTGACTGCTAAGACAAGCAAACACCAACAGCTTGGACAGGGCTGCAATGAAAAGCTTTGGGTTTGTATTTTCATACAGTGTGTGTGACAGGAACAAAGACTCCCAACTCAAAGTGAAAAGTCCTTCTGCCATGGAAAACATGGAAAATCTCTTCAAGTCCATGGCACAGTGTCAAGTGACAGGATGAACACTGATTTTCATTTCCTGACCAAATCACAGTGAAAGCAGGAACTTGTTCATCTCACTGTCGTTCACACAACGTAAAACCACAAAAGACTATTGCAAATTTCACTTCTGAATTACAGGAGCCACTGAGCTCCTATGACTTCATTTTTCCTTGAGTTCAGCACGTATTCTTGAACTAACCTGATTCAATAAAATAAACCCAATAAAACCCAGTGAATTTTCTACAATCCTTGGCCTGAGTTTGTCCAGCTTCACCAGTCTTCAGTCTCTCAGTCTACTGCCAGCCTGCTGTTCACCTTACAGGCTGCATGTAAATAGAATCACAGAATGGATTGGGTTGGAAAAGACCTCCCAGATCATCAAGTCCAACCCTTGGTCCAACTCCAGTCCCTTTACCACATCATGGCACTCAGTGCCACGGCCAAGCTCAGGTTAAAACCCTCCAGGGATGGGGAATCCACCCCCTCTCTGGGCAGCCCATTCCAATGCCTGAGCACTCTCTCTGCAAAGAAGTTTTTTCTGATCTCCAACTTCAATTTCCCCTGGCAGAGCTTGAGCCCCCCGTGCCCCCTTGTCCTATTGCTGAGTGCCTGGGAGAAGAGACCAACCCCCTTTAGACTTCAGCTTGAGCAAATTGTGTTCTTCAAGTTCCTTCTGGAGTCCTAGTTCCAACTCTTTTCCTTTCACAAAATTTTCCAATGAATCCTCTTCCATTTATTTCTGCCTTCTCCAGCTGTGGGCACCAGAACTGAGGAGTGGGAGTGAATGCTGCACTCAAAGCTGCAGGAGATGCAGTCGCAACTCCCAGGGTGGATACATGTTGTGTACCTTTAGCACAGCTCCCAGAGGAGGATCCTGGCAGCAGAGCCCACTAAAACTCCCTGTCCCCCTTCAGATGTTGTCAGGATGAGCCCCAAGCTGCTGTGTTTGGGTGTTGTGTCCATAAACTGATCCCATCCTATCTAACAGATTAATGTTCTCAAAAAGACCATAAATGAAGTAACTACAAAGATGGAAATACTGACAAGGGTATTCTGGACAAATTTCATTGTGCTACACAGCAGAACAAGGACCTAAAATTGCTCAGGACTCAAAACAAGATGTTACAGCATTTGGCTTCTGGATCAGGAGTTCAAAATAGATGGGAGGAGGGTAATGAACAAAAAATCTCATTATCACTCAGCAGCCACTAATGAGTGTCAGGACCTGGGTGAATACAGGACTTTGCTGACTAGCAGTGCCAGTTCCTATTTTAGCAAGAGCTTTCTTTGTAAGAAGGTCTGGAAAAATGGGCCAAGATTTTGAAACTGAGTAATCCTCAGGTAAAAAACTCTTGCAAGATGGCAAGTGAGGGGCAGTTACTTTGTTTTTAGGTCACATGCTTATAACCAGACTGGAACAACAATAAGGGGAGGTAGTTAATGTTTAGTCACCAGTGTATAAGTCATTTATTGCTCCAGGCCAGAGGGCAAACACAGGCACCAGTGGTGGCTGCCACAGGCACCGGGACCTCCAAAAGCCATGGAGGGGTAGCTGTGCCCAACTGCAGTGGCACATTCTGAGGAAACCATTGGCACAGCTGCTGGTGCTGCTCCAAGCTGGGCAGCCCAGAAGCCCAGAGGCCTTTGTAACCAGCAGCTTTGATGATTTTAATTTGGCTGGCAGGGAGAGGAGAGGTCAGTATGCAGCTGTCCTCCAAGTTACAGTCTCATAAAGATAATTGCATTCTCACTTTTGAAGCAGACTTTCACTCCCTAAACAAATGCCTTTTTCAAAGATCTGTGACACAGATAAGTGTGCCCATTCTCCCTCCTAGTGTGGACTGCTCTGAGAGTGCTGTGAAACAAAGCAAGTCTCTGTGTGCTCTGCCCTCACTGTTCGACTGCCTGGCAGGTTTTCACTCTTCTTTACTAAACACCCTCTTTGGCCACCTTTTCTTTCCTACATGAAGCACAAGCCCAGTAATGTTCAAGGAGATGACAACTGTCAGACCTACAGTGTTGGAGTCAGCGAAAGTGCTGATGAAATGATTTCCCTCGTCCCTGACCTCCACTGCTGCCAGTTACTTTTCACACAGTCTGAGCTCCCTTTCCAATGTGTCATCTTGGCTGAGGCAGCTTTTCGGGCCTGAGAATCACATCTGAAATCCTGACACCTCAGAGCAGACCTGCTGCTAAGGACAAGCCTTGGTTTGCAGCCAGAATTCCCCAACTAACTCCCACAGACACCCTCCAGGTGAGGGTTAATAAAGGAAGGGACCACCCATTTCACTCCTTTGCCATGGCTGGCTGTTGGCAGCAATGATACACCAAGAGAAAGCAAGAATTGTTGGGCAGAAGAACCTGGTGCAGGATTTGCAGCAGAGGATGGCAACGGAGGGAGTGCATACATGGCCTGTGGAATTGCTGGAGCACTAGGGACAGGCTTGGGAGCGGAGCAGAGCTTTGTCTAGTTACTACAAATGGTCTAAGAATCTTCTCATAACCTTGTCTCCATACTCCTTAGTCAAACTTTCCTTGATGACCCTTCTCCTCCTGAGGTGTGGCACAAATCACAGACATCAAATCCCACCCCATTCTTTCTGCACGAGCAGCATTTCTCCAACTCACTCTCTGGGTAACTGAGGATATTAAGAAGTTAAATCCTTGAAACTACTGCTGCAAACAGCAACACTTGACATGGTGACCCCAGAGCAGGGTAATCTTGGACTCTGATCTAGTTAAACATCCTTGTCTAATAACTGCCTCAGGCTGTCAGACTGCAAACCCTGGAGAAAATAAAGCAGCATCACCACACAAAAAAAATCTTACTGATGTCATTCGTGGCTAAGAACCTCCTCACCTTGAGCTGCCAGGTCAAACAAGCAGGTAGAAGAGCTGGGGGGATGGATGGCCAGGCAGGAACAGACAATTCAGGCTGCAGTTTGTCTCTCAATGAAAACAATGGTCCTCCCAATGCTCTCAGCACTTTTTTTCCCAGCCTGCTGCACCCGCTCTAAGGTGGGCTCTGCTCAGGGGGGTGGGCTCTGCTGAGGTTCTGTCTTGGGCCTGCCAGGCTTCACATCTATGCTCATCACCTGGGTTCTGAGAAAAATTTAATGATTTTTTTCTTAAGTATGCACAGGAAATCCCTGGATGGTGACACCGGAAAATGGGCTCAGGAGAGGCAGGTCTGGGAGCACACAGCTCTTCCTGCAGGCCACACTCTGCCAGCGTGTTTGTGGAGAGAACTGCAGGATAAGCAAGAGCCTACAGGCAGAATGGTGGCACAGGCCCAGTAGTCCCTAGAAAGCACGGGGATGCTTAAGAGTAGCAGCTCTGAAATAAATAATAAAATTTGAGAAATTTGGAGTAAGTGATTAAATAAACAGGCCCTGCTCAAGTAGGAAAAAGAATTCATGACAATTGGCTGCACATCCCATCAGTGGTGGCCATGTCTCCTGGAACCCCTTCTTCCTCTTTAAAATGCCTTATCAGTGGATGAAGGATTTGACAGCTGCTCCCAGAGCTGCCAGCTTGGGTTAGGATCTGCCTCACTGTAAAGCCAGGCTGGTCCAAACAAGGCACCCACTGGAGCCTGGGACCCTCATACATCCTGCCCCAGTCCCGTGCCAGTCCCAGCACTGTCTCACCCACTGGGATAGGATGGAAAACCCAGAGCCTTTGAGGTTCATTTACCACATGACAGGTGTAATATTCAGAGTCGTTAAGAGACCTTTCTGCTGCTTTTCAACAGTGGCAGCAGTTCAAAAAGACCCTTAAAAATTCTTTGTGCACAGCCCTAAGAGCTGCAGCTACACACACCTGCTCCTGGAGGGGATCCAGAAGTGTCAGCAACAGCCCAAGGGTTAAGACCATTCCCTTCTTACTGACAACAATAGTCTAAAGCTCCTCCTGAACCTCTTTGTGCCATATCCTCTACAATGATGCCGAATGAGACCCCAGGGAATCCCACAGGGATAATCCTGCTGCCTGTAACTGGCCTGAGGGTCTGTGAATTAACATTTGCAGTGACTGAGTAGGTGAAAACTCTCCCCACAGCCATTTTTTGGCACTTCAATACCCATCAGAGCCTTGAGCATTCCTCCAGTGGCCACACATGGTGTGATGTTTATTATGGCCTTTCACTCTGTGCACACACTTTGGTAGAGGTCCAGTACACGATCCCTCCTACTACTGCTGTTTTTCTGGACTTCTGTCAATTAATTTACTTACAAAAACATATCCCACCTCAAAGCCCATTTTAACACAGCAAACCCGATATTCCTAGCAAGTTTTCAGTCTATACCAGGCGTGAACAACCATCTCCTCAACAAATCCCAGGAACTCAGTGGATTTAATTCCTTGTGACACACTTGCAGTTTCTGTCATTGTTGCCTCCAAGCGCTGGCATCGAGCCACAGTGGTGAGTCACTGACAATTCCATTTCAAGGGTTAAATTTACATGTTTTACATAATGAGTACACATATTTTTCAGTTCCTACTAATTAAATTCATTGAGTCTTCTGTGACTGCACTGTCACTATGTAAATGGAGGCAACCTACCATTGTTGAGAGAGGCACAGGGCTACCAGGTCCAACCCTCTGTCAATCACTCCTTGGAACAAAGCCAGGGCTGCAGAGCTGACCCAGACACTACAGCACATCCTTCTGGACCTTTGAGAGGGGGAAAGTATAAATTCTGGAAAAATAATATTCTCTTCCAGGTCTGTCACAGACCAGGATTGCCTCTGTGCAAGCTGGGAAGCATCAGGACTTCACTATTTGCCACTTGCTGGTTACATATAAAAGTGCTCGTTAAAATACAATTTCCTACTTTAGTTTCTCTTGCTTATCTGCAGTGAAATTCTGTGCTTGGATATTGTCAGAAAATACACAGCCCTCCTTCCCAACATCTCCACATTTCCAGATTCCTCCTGCAAAATGTTCTTTTTTTTCTAAGTGTCCCGATTCCTGAGCAAAAGAAGGTATTGAAAAGGCATGAAAAGGCTCAAGCTCTGGGAAGGACTGGCTTGGAGATATTTCACCTCAGACCTGGCAGACTCCCAAGGGGCAGAAAATGCTGTGCAAACCAAAGACACCCTTATAACAGAGCCATAGGTAGAAATCACTGCCAGCTTTCAGGGAGAGACAATGTCCCTGCCTGTCTCTGTGCACCTCTCTCTGTACATTCTGATCCTGCCTGCCAGCCTCTCTCTACTGTCATTTAAACAGGCTGATTTATGTGATCTTTAAATGACTGAGTCTCCTCTGACAGCTGCAATTCTCTGGAATGTGAAGGGAAACACCAAGTGACTTTATCTTGGTCCTTGCAGCCTTGGGCAGATTTCCTGCTCCAAGCTCCAACGTCCCCTCTAGGCTGTATTCATGGGAGAGCTGGCAAAGCTGGGAAGCAGCAGGAGACAAAGCCCAGCTGGCACAGCAGCACCGTGCCCAATACACTGCTGGGGCTGCCCAGGAAAACCCAGCAGTCAGTGCTTAGTGAAGACAAAATAGAAAATGTTCTTCTCAACTGGACTTCTTGCACTCTGAATGGCCACTAATTATTTTGCCTCCTTACCAACCTCAGATGGCTTTCAAGTTGTATTTCTGTACCTTCTGTAACATGTATAATACTTGCTGAGGAAATAATAACCTTACCTTGAAAGTAATGAAGCAGACAGGATCACACAGTGAAATCAAAGCAACCAAAAGACAAATCCAGGTCAAAAGGGAAAAGAAAAAGAGAGAAAAAAACTAGATTTGTATTTCATGATGAGCACACCAGCTAAACAGGAAAAGAAGATGACAATTTAATTAAATTTAATTTGCCTTCTCCAAGCAAATGATGAAGTAAAAACAATGGGGCAAATGAAACAATGACACAAAGTGCTTCTGTCAGGGGATAAAGGTTTCAGAGATTTATGCAAATAACCTTTTACCAGCATTCCTTCACGACACTCATTTGCTGTCAACAAAGGAGTAACAGGAAGATCCTTTACGTCCTATGACATTTAACAGACACAGACACCACTGCAGATAGAGAGGAGAGGTAGGGGAGGTATCAACCCATCTGTCTGCACACACTCAGCACTATCAAGCCCTTGGCAAAGCCCCAGCTCTGGGTGGGGCCAGCCCAGCCCTCTGCATCTGTCGTGTTATCCCAGAGCCCCAGGCACAGCTCTAACATCCAGCCCTTTCCCTATTAGCAGCCTCCTTCCTGCAAAAACCATGGAAAAGGCTTTAGAGACCTGTTAATGCTAAACCAAAAATCCATAAAACAACACAAGTTCGGTGCAGCGAAGGGATAAAAAGGGGAGGGGAGTAATTACTTCCAAGAAAAGAAATAAAGACTGTTCCAAAGCCAGAAATTATGGGAGTTTTCCGGGGAGTTTATCAGTGAGACTGAAAGGTTTCCAATACTACTGAAGGAAGCAAGCAGGAAGGAAATTCAAGTTCTTCAACCGCCTCATCTCAATCTCTTTCCTCAACTGAGGGACTCCAGACCCTTTGGGTTCTCCTACCTTGCAGAGCTCCCTCTTCCACTTACCATGAGGGGTTTTTTAACTGCTTTCCTCCATTCTCACTGATTTCTTGTCAAAGTTTGAATTCACTGAATGAATTCAGTACATGGATGAGTGTCAAAGCAGTAACAGACAGTCTGTGAAGGTTTGGGGGTGAAAGTCAGACACAGTTCATGTTCCCACTTAATTCTGTGACCCTGTGAAATGTGTATCTCGTTACTTGTGCCCTTGCTCATTTCTCATTCATCTCTGCTCAGTAGTCACTGAGGAGTGAGATTGTAACTGGAATTCATTTAGAGCTCTGTTCTCTCTGCCCTGTTGAGTCCTTCAGCTCTGTGACTTTATCCAAGATTTCGTTTCCTCTCTGTCTTTTTTCATAAACATAAAAAAGGTGGATGGGAGAAATGCTCTGGCAGAAGGTTCTGGTTTTCCTGACTGCCGTGAGTGAGAGTGAGCATCATCAATGAAACTCATCTCCTGCCTGTCCCCACTTGTGCTCATGGCTGGAGGGGCAGTCCCAGCACCCACCTTGGCCCTGGGGAGGAGAGGAGGAGCATTGCACAGAGAATTCTTGCCCTGGGAACTGGAGCCAGCACAGAAGTGCCCAGGCAGCAGCATGTTGGGATAATTAGTTCTGAGGCAGCAGTGAGGAATCAGAGCCTTGGCCCAGCCATGCCAGGTGTCTCCTTGACTTCTTCCTGCAAGGCTGGGACTGGGAGGTGCTGGGATGGGACTATCCCAGTACACTGCAGTTGCTCTCTGTATCTGTGGTCTTTTTTCTTACATTATGATCTTAATTTCCCTGGAAGACCAACTCTTCATTTGTGTACCATTTAGGGTCAAGCATTGCAGCTTGAGTAGAACAAATAGAAATATTTCAAGACACTGTTTTGTTTAAGTGTTTTAATATTCAAGCAAACTTGATTCTCTAACTCCCAGAAGAGGTTCCTGTTAGTATTGGGGGAAAAAATGTACTTCTAATTTTTATCATCACTGGAAGTGAAAAACATTATCAAAATAATTCAAACATGCCACGCCAAATTCATTACATTTATATGCAGGCATGGAGGGGGGACACCACTGATGGGATAAAGAATTTCCTCTTTGCTTTGGTTTTTTTCCTTATTCCCAGACACTCCTGTCAAACCTTAGATCACAGTGGGGTTGGATCAAGGGTTGAACTTGATGATCTCAGAGGTCTTTTCCAACCCAATCCATTCTATGATTCTATGATTTCTGTGAGTTTGGGCAGAGCTGGTCTGAGGGTTCTTCACTACCACTGAGATCTGCCCCCAGGTGGTTTCTTGTCTCTTGGCTGGGCTGAAAACTGCTGGTTCAGCTGGTGTTTGAAAGGGACAAAGTTTTTTAAGAACTCATTTCACAAGTTATCTTTTCTTCTGCCTCAGCAGGGCCCTGTAGCTCCCCTTCCCCATGTGGAGCTTCATGACCTATGGAGCACACACATGTCCTTCGCTGCAGGGCCTGGAACAGGCACAGCAATCAAGGGAATTTACCCTCTGTATTTGTGAGATACTCTGATGCCTGGGGATACAATATTAAAGCTGCACTACAGAATCAGCAGAAGAGTCCTACACAACTAACTCCAGAAAAAGTTCCAGTTTTCCAGGTGAACACACAATGCTTTGTGCCTCTCCAGTTTGGCTTCACCACACTGGAAGATTACACACAAAGGCAGAATGGAGTGACTAGTCTTTATTCCCAGGCCAAACACTTAATGAGCAGCATGACCATGTTGGCTTAGAAAGGCAGTAATACACGTGACAATGTCTTGACACTTAAGAGCATGTCCTACTGCTGGGTCAGAGGAACTTCAGTCACATCCACGGAAACAGTCCTGCAGCATTCCTGAGAAACTGGTGAAGACTAAGAATTCTAAAAGGCAGGCAGGAAAGCTGAAGCTTCAGAGAAGCCGTAATTGAAGATACACAGGAGGGTGGGTGCAAACAATGACACTGCCAGCAGAGAAGCCCTTGCTCAGGCTCCTGGTGCCAGCTGGTGTTGGTGCCACGTGTCAAGCAGGGATGGGGCAGTGGGGGTGTGGCAAGGGGCTCATGAAGGAGGGAAGGGTAAGACATGGTGGCAGCTGAGACCTGGTGCTGTGCCCACCCTGCTGCCTGTGTCCCCAGCACACACAGCTTCCTTTGCTGCTCCTACCCCTGTGATGAGAGTTGGCAGAGGCTGGAGGAGACTGAGGAGCTGGGACCCCTAAGCACAGGCATGATCATAGAATCATAGAATCACAGAATTAGTTGGGTTGGAAGAGACCTCTGAGATCATCAAGTCCAACCCTTGATCCAATCCCACTGTGATCACCAGATCATGGCACTCAGTGCCACATCCAGTCTCACCTTAAAAACTTCCCGGGATGGGGAATCCACCACCTCTCTGGGCAGCCCATTCCAATGCCTGAGCACTCTCTCTGCAAAGAATTTCTTCCTGATATCCAACCTAAACGTCCCCTGGCAGAGCTTAAGCCCGTGCCCTCTTGTCCTACTGTTGGTTGCCTGAGAGAAGAGACCAACCCCCACCTGGCCACAACTTCCCTTCAGGCAGTTCCAGACAGTGCTGAGGTCACCTCTGAGCCTCCTCTTCTCCAGCACAAACACCCCCAGCTCCCTCAGCCTCTCCCCACAGCACTTGTGCTCCACTCCCGTCTCCAGCCTCGTTGCTCTTCTCTGGCCCCGCTCCAGCCCCTCAATCTCTTTCCTCAACTGAGGGGCCCAGAACTGAACCCAACACTCAAGGTGTGGCCTCACCAGTGCAGATGTGCTCACAGCATCATCATTTCTGCCTGGATCATCCCCCTACAGCTGTAAGTCAGTGGCTGAGGTGTAGCAAACCTGTGATCCTTGCCATCATGCAGCTCAGTTCAGCCTATTTTCAGCACCATCACCGCATTCCTCTGGTCCTGCCACACAAGCCAGAGCAGGTATTTATACCACAGCCTTGATCCCCACAGGACTGGAGCATGGCCACAAAGATAGCTGAGGTATCAAAGGGATTTGGAACTTTTTTTTTATCTTGAATGGCATGGGACTGATGGCAACACTGTTATTAGAGATGAGCTGAAGCTCACGTGGTTTGTGTGGAATTGGACATGCCCTCTGTCTCCAGTGCCTGCTCTCAAGCCCTGCTCTTTGTCTCTGTACTTCACTCCCTGCTGAGCCCAAGGCAGATTCCAGGCATTCCAAAGCTACAGAATGTTTCAAGGGTCTAAGATTCAAGCACATCAAAACTCAGATATACTTTTATTTTATTTCCTTTTACCCTGTACTGATGGGCACAAAGTCTCCTATCAGCAAAATTAAGAGCATCACTCAGTAAATCTCTTTCCAGGGGTCCAGATGAGAGCATAGAACAATTGTCTATGGAGAGAAAGATTATTTGCTTAATTCAAAGCCACTTTTTTTCTCATTAGCTGGCAGAGAAAGGGAAGGGAGTAGGAAAATCAATAAATATAATAACTTTAATAATAATCACATAGGGAAATGAAGTTAAATAAATGAAGTTAATAATGGTTTTTAATTACAGGGGCTTTTATTTCACTTTTCAAGTGGATCTTAAAAACCTTGCCCTTAGAAACCTCACTGTATTTATGAAATAATGAATAATTCAATATAGCTGCAGCTGACACTTTACACAGCACTGATAGTAACAGCACTGCTGTGATCAGTCTGCTGAATGCCTTTCTTTAAAGGTCCTACATCTGGCTGTTCATACAGCTCTTGACCACAATGCCTTTTGCAGTCCCTAATTTTGTGAGGAGATGCATGAAAACAGAACTGAGATCCTACCTAAGCTTCTACATTGCCATCCTGCAAAGGCTGAGACATCTCCTTCAGGGCTGAGGTTGGCAGCATGAAAGGGTGGCCTTGGGAATGACAGCAGGATGGATCCTGGTTGGTGGCTTTGGGGCAGGGAAAGGAGAATGCTCAGGAATGTGCCTGCAGGAGCAAAGCCCTTCCACGGGCCCTGGCAGCTGCTGGACAAGGGAGAGCTTTGTCTCTCCCAGGACAATCAGCTCTGGAATCTCACAAATGGAAAGCTGTTCTTAAGGTCTAAACAGGAGAGTAAAGGAAGCAAAGTTCCCTGCTCGATTGTCATACAAAAAAGATATCCCAGCCCCTTCTCCTGGAATATCCCCCCCACCATCAGTACTGACACTGGACCACCAACTCCAGCAGAGCAGCAGGAGGGAGAACAAACTGTACTCCCTACAAAGATTTAACCATTTCTGCCACTTTTTGCAGTGCCTCATGAAGCCCTGCCTGTTTATATTGAATGAGAAAGCTGCACATTGCTGAATGAGCTCCTCACAGACCAGGGGGACTATCAGCACAGCACCAGGGATGCACAAATCCTTAAACATAAAAGATATAAAAGGACTACCATTAAAAGCCAGCAACAACAAAACAACCTCCAAAAAACAAACAACAAAGACATTCAAATTTCAGGAGGAAGTTCCCCCATGGGTGACTGACAGAGTCCTCACTATGTTTCATGACAGTAAGACAGGATACAGCTTTAAAGTTCTGCCTGAACCACAGCAAAGCAATGACTTGAGAGTGTATTGTCTGCACTTCATGCTTTTGTTTTTAAGGAACTGTGAAATTATTAAGAAATTGTGTCATGTTGCATATTAATCCAGTTTTTCAGATGGTGGCCTCTGTGGAACATTCAGACACAAACTCAAGGGATGGAGAAACTCAGGTAATTTAAATAATTGATGCTCATTTGGAAACTCAGGTGTACATGTGATGCAATGCCCTGTGAACAGCCAGGTGCTTGAATAACTTCAGTCACATGGCCTGTTTCACTAGCAAGTCACTGCACAAAACATGCTCATGGATTTGGACTGGCAGGACTGGGATGCCTTGCCACAGACATGGGAGGAAATAGGGTGTGATTGTAGTTCCTGGGGTTCAGAAAACTACTCAGAGCTTATTAACAAACACTGTGTTTTGCTCAAATTCAGTCACTCATTCCTTTCAACTCACCTTCTTGACAACTTGACAACAGAAAGGCCCTTCAAAACAACTTGTACACTTTAATTTCAATCAAATTTTTAAAAGATATCTAGAATGTACTTAAATATTCAAACAGTAATGCCTCTTTCACTTGGGGCTAATCCTAGGGAAACCCCTTGGGCTCTCAGGAGATTTCAGGTTTTATTAGTAATTTGGAAATTAAGACATTTTAATGTAATTCATAAAAAAACCTTTGGAAACTTGTGGTCTCATTTACCTGCCAAATCCAAGAAAGAAGTAGTGTTAAAGCTTACCAAGAAGCAGAAAAAAATACCCTGAACAGCTACAGGAAAGAAATCTGTGCTGAGAGCCCTTTAGGCAATGCTAGAGAGGGATGAGAAGAACTGACTTTGTGGTGGCATCTACCAAGATGTCCCTGTGGCTGACTCAGAGGCTGCTGGAATGCTTCCCTGTAAGGAGCTCAGAGCTATCCACTGATATGGAGGGAGGAGAGATTGTGGCTTTGGATCCTTCCCTAAAGAAACCAACACTGGACCACCAGCTCCATCAGGGCAGCAGGAGGGAGAACAAACTGTCCCCACCAAGATCTCGATTTAACCATTTCTGTCACTTTTTGCAGTGCCTCATGTCAGCAAAACAGAGCAGGGATGTAACATCGGTCCTAAGGTTTGGTAGGTAACTAAGAAAAGGTTGGAAATGCTCTATTTTCCTTTCAAAATTAAAAAAGAAACAATGGAAAGCCCAACGAAGTGGGATGTAAAAATGAATCCTGCTTTAGGTGTTAGACCTGCTATTGGATTTACATGGCTCCTGTGTGAAGTCACTGTTCAAACTCTGGGGAATGCTTTCTAAGTGTGAGAGACTGCACACTTGGTAAATTCTGTCACCAGCTGGGGATCTGATTGGTACAGTTTGGGTTGGAGACTCAGAAAACATCAATGAAACTCATCTTAAGTGCCAGTAAGAGAAACAACCCCATGCCAAGCCCTCTGTGTTGAAGCAGCTGCAGGAGCTTTGCTGCAGCTCCAGAGCCAGTCCAACAGCCTCTTTCAGCCAGGGCTTTAGCCCTACAAACCACAGCCATGCTATTCTAGTCACCAACTTATTCACCCAGTGATGCAAACCTTGGGCACAGAGTTATGTTTAGACAGACCTGTGTATTAAGCAAACCCTCATGGCACTGACACACTGCAAAGCTTCCAAGCTCTGAGGTGCTGGGAAAGCTGAAGGGCTCCGTCACTTACAAAGCAACCACCCACTTTACAGGAGAGCAGATTCTGTGAAACAGCCTTTAGATGGAAATGGAGTTCCCAAAAACTGCAGCCTGGGAGGCAAGCTTTGGTTTTGCAGCACCAGCTCCTCTGCAACCTGATTTTTCTCAGCCAAAGAGAACAAAAAGCAGAAAAACCTTGACTGAACAGATTTTGTTTTGGTTTCTTTTTTCTCTTTCCTTCAAAAGAATTGCTGATGTCAAAAAATGTCAAAACATAATTAGGAAGGCCTTTTCTCCCCTTCTGTATTAAATCATTATCTTCCAAATTAAGTTTCAGAATGATGACAAATAACTGGGAAAAAAGGTACCACCAGGGATAAGGCACCAACTGGGCTAATGCTCAGTTTCAGCCTCACGTTCACTGCTCTTGGCAAGTCTTCCACACACATTCTGGCCCCTTCTCAAGAGGTGATGGACTGTTCACTTGAGGTCCCCTCTAATTTTGGTATTTCAGGAGAGCCCATCATTATACAAGCTAAATGAAGGCTGAAGCAAGGTCTGAATAGCAAAGGTGATCCTACAAACCCCCTTGTATTTTCAGAAATAGAAAGACAGACACTGCCTTTAAGAGGACTGTGCAGGTTTCAGCCCAAGGGTAGCACTGGTGTAGCAAAGAGCAAACACAAACCTGACTTACTGCAGTGCCTGACCTTTGTTGCAAGGACTCTGACAAAACCCACCATCACAGACTGTTCTGTCACACAATGGAGCTTCAAACAAAGCTGAAATAAATGGGAAAGCACTGACAGGAATTTGGGGCCAAAGTCAGCATGGTGGGACTGATGTGGTTTTGCCCACGTGTAGCACAATAAGAAAGTGTAATTTGAAAAAAACCGACAGGGGTTTGAGAGCCATGCAATGCTGTTCAGCACCATCACTGAGAGTCAGGCCAAACCACCCTGCACCACACCTGAGGGAGAGAAAAAGAAGTTGGCTTTTACCCACTTTTGTTCTTCCCACCTGCAGGCTTGGGCTGCTGCAGACAGCTGCAAAGAGCCCACACTCCAGGAGTCATTTCTGGCAGCCAGGAATTCCTGACAGCACTGAACTACTTTCCAGCTATCCCTCTTTCCCCACCTGGAAGGTCCCTGCAGCACATCCTCCAGGCTGGCAGGTCCTGTCACATCTCATGCATCCTGTTAGGCTGGAAGCAGTCAAAGCTGGTACTTTCCATGGCTTGTAAAGCACCCAGTCCATCCACGTGCCATATAAATTAAAGCAATCACTTCATTTGATGTAACTTTGTCTTCTGTGGCTAAGTGGAAATGTCAGGCAGAAAATGGGGGGAAAGAGCACTGCTTGTGTTAACACCACCCAAATCCCCTGGGTCTGCAGGATGGTGTGTAGCTTACTCTGTCTTTGGGGAGTCTTCAACACTTTCAGCTCCATGATTCACAAATGCTTCAGCTGCCTTCTATGTCCCTGCCTCTGAAATCCCAGCCAGAGGACAGAAACCCACCCAAAGCCAGAGCAAAGTGTGCAGCTGGAGGGCAGAGGGCCAGAAGAGCATCCCCCAAAGCTGCCTGACCTGCTGCTCTTCCTTCCACTGCCCAGGGGCCTCCCAGAGGGAGCCCGTGGGGCTGAGCTTGCAGGACAGGTGATGAGAGCAACGCTGCTGGGCACAGATTGAGCATTAGGGAGCTCTGCCACTCAGCTCTCAAAACCTCTTCATTGAACAGCCCAAGAACAGATGAAATCTGAGCAGCTGGATGATGAGCCTGCCCACACAGGATCAATTTGCCCCACTATGTCCTCTCTGCACATCCATGTCCAACAGTGCCAGCCAAGTGTGGAATGAGGGAGGACCCTCCATGTACAGACACACCTGCACAGTCACAGCTTTTATTGTACAATACAGCCCTTTCCTTAAAAACATTCCTTCCTCACTACAGGGAGTGTCCAAGGTGAGAATGCAATGTCAGCAGCTGAGATACAAGGAAAAACTCTACAGTGGGACTATCTAAAAAGCCTCCAATTAGAAATACTGCTATAATCACACATACTAGTTCCTGATTCTTGCACATATTTCAACTGTTGCAACTCAGTTTACTTGACATATCTCCCCTTTGTGTATAATATATAGCGAAAAAAAGCACTACTTTTTACAGGTAAACTCAGTGCAGTCAGTAATTAAACAAATATATAGAAAGTCATCTCCCATTTGCCCATTTGTAAAATGCTTGTGAATGTAATTTTGGTTTATGAATCACTCACAGCTGTTTCCTTCACAAAAGAAGAAAGAAGAAATACCCTGGCAGGACAAGGTGACTGTTTAAAGCTGAGACATAACTTGCAGGAACAGTTTCTCTGAGTTGGTTCTTTAGTCAGTTCAGCTGCTCATGCTGGAACACTCACCCACCTCCAGAGCTCCAGTCCAGCCTCAACCTACACTCCCAGGGCCTCTCCTTTCCATGAAGAAGGCAGGAAAAGTTTCCTCAGAATGAAAAATCTCAGTGCTGAGGATTTTGGAGAGGGAGGAGAGGCATCTACTTCTGCTGAAGAAACTCCACAGAGGTTTTCACCTACAATGCCTTAATTTCTACACATATCCCAAAGGCAGGGAATAGACTGACCTGCTGAGGCAACAAAGCAAAGTTTGGGATATGTCCTGACAACAGGAATGATACCTGATAAAGCAGCAGATGCTCAGGTGGAATTTCAAAAAACTCCTTATGGGTCCATTTTTTGGCAGTTTCACCACTAACTGCTCCATGCAACAAAAACAAAATTAAATAATTTTTAGGGACAGAGGACACAAACTGTTGAGCTGCTTGATGGGACACTGAAATGCACTTAAACACCAGGAGCATTCAGGACTCTGGATGCATTGTCATGGATTGTTCTGGGATCTGCATTCTTCCATCTCTGACAAACTATGGTCACATCATGCATTGTTCCAACCCAGGAAATCCAGGACTCTTGCAGACAGAAGAGGCACTGAGAGCTCTCGCTCTCCCATGTGGTGTGGGACAGGCAGCAGGCGCCCAACTGTGCAGGTTTACAGTCCCCTGCTGGGGAATGAGTGACAGCAGAAGTGGCCAACACTCATCCCAACAGGAGAGCAAGAAATGCCAGGAGGATTCTCAACAGTCAGTTTGAGGTAATTCAGGGCAAACATATAAAAATTAGAGTGGATATCACCGAGGCTCTGCCCGGAGCTGAGGCAGAAAGAGGGAACAGGAAGAGAAGGTCAGAGCTACCCTGTATTCCATGACCTCAGTTAGAACCCTGTTTTCTTATGCATTAGAAAATAATGGTCCTGCAAAGGACTCCCAAAGCCACTTTCCTGAAGAACTTCCCTTTTTTTTTTTTCTGCTAAAGGGCTTCCATGCACCACGTTCTGTCCCTCTGCAGCAGACACTGAGAGGAGATGAACTTTCTGCATTATAGCTTTTTCTTTTCCTTAGAGAGACTTTCTGGGTTAGTGAATGATGACAGTAAAAATATATGGAAAGGAAGAGTGATCTGCTGGCACCAAAACATGGATTTTCTGGCAACTTTTGATGGAAATTAATGAGAAATACATGCAGTCATGGTCACATCAGCCAATACTGACTCTCTTGGACTAGTTAGCAGATGAAATCATGCCCTGGAATGCAGGCTGCTCTGCCAGAAGCATTATTTCTTTCTGGAATTCCATTTTTCAACCCAAGAAACAACCACTTTCTACCTAAACTGAAAATACTAGACAAAAGTGTCACCTTTTAAGCACACACTGAAAGTCTGAGTAAAAAGGAAAACAAATAACCCTTCTGCCTCTTTACCTAGATCTGTAACTCTATTCAAATACTCCTTTCAGGCTGCAAAGAAAAAGACTTAACACTTTTAGAGATCTGGCTGGCTCCCAGCACTCACTAAAGTCAGGCATAGCCTATTCTGTTTCCCATTTTCCTCAAAATGAGGGATTTGCTGGCATGGGACCAGTAGAGGACACACTAAAAAGTGAATTCTCTCAACCCTGACTCAGAGAAACACTTGGGCTGAGCCCAGATCCTTTCCCTCTTGGGATGGGAAGACTTTAAGCAGGTCTGTAACTTCTGGAGCTGCTGTTCCACAGCCCTGCCCCAAGGACTGGCACTCACCAACACTGGAGGGTTGGAAGGGGCAGCCCAGGGTGTCCTGTAATAAACCCAGTCACTCAGCTCAGACCCTGGAGTTTCTGACATCAACAGGATGTCACTGAAAGGGGTAATGTAGCAGTTTATCCCCCAAACCTGTGCAATCTTGTGAGGATATACATTTGCCCAGACAGTGACTGAATGTGGGTGGGTAAGAACTGCTGTACCATTTTGTTAATTGCAGAACACAGAAAGGTGAGTGAAAGCTGGTGATGGTGGACTTTTTTTTAAAAGAGATCCCTGGTAAACTGCCTGGGAATCATACTGTGAACAAATGCAAGCCATTTCTGGTCACCTAGTCAGGAAAATCAAGTCCTAAGGTTTGCCAGGTTATCCTGCATCTCTTTGTATGAATGGGAATAAACTCACAGGTCAGGGAATGAGCAAAGTAAGAAGCAAAGCAGGGAGCAACCAGGTGGCTGCAGGATGTGCCAATCCATGCAGAAATGAATGGACTTTAATTCCTGTCCTACAGTTACAAATTATTTGGCTTATCCTGAGAAAAAGCTCCTACAGCATGAACAGAGTGGGGCCCTGTATTTGCATCCAGATCAGTATTTCCTTCCTTTGAATGAATTTGCTGCATGCAAGTAAAACCACGGCACTTTCTCAGTGAGGATGCATTATTGGGAGCCTGGCAGGGAAAGGCTGAGAGCACGAGGCACAGCTGCCTTCCCCTTGTTCAGCCTGAGCAAGGCATGTGCCAGCAGCAGTGGGATGTGCAGGGAGATGCACAGCCCTAATGGAGCTGTTTGCTGGAAGGATGTGCTGTGGGAGTTGGGGCCACAGAGGTTTTTGGGTTTCCACAGAGGTGGTTGATATTGACAGCAGAGTAAGACAAAATGCCAGCTTTTCTTGTGAGACTTGCTTGAAGGGAGTGAAAAATAATAATGGGTGTAGAACAGGCTGAGGGGGGACTCAGATGGGCCCATTTCACCTCCTGCTGAACTCCAATGAAGTTTTATCAGGTGTATCAGTGAGAGCAAAGCCAGCACTGAATGGTACTTCATTTGTGGTTGTGTCTTTGGAGGGACAGGTCACCTTTTACATTTACCTCTCTGTATTACAACAATGCACCAGACAAAGGCACTTAATCTGCATGTGGACCAGCAGGAGCCTTTTTGCACTGGTTGATATGTCAGAAACATCCTGCCTTTGATTTTGAAAGGGCAGTAATTCCCCTGGAGCAAATATGCAGATATGCCATGGAGGGGATGTGTTCAGAATAGGGAGACAGGAAAGGAGAAAGAGGAGCCAGCAGCAATCTTGCTTACCTGTGCCTTGCTGTGCTCACAATCCAAGAGAACTGATCTCTGTATCACTGAGATATGGCCTCATTCCTTTGGGGACTGTAGTAACCATCTTCACATGGAAAACAGCTAAAAACATGCTACACATAAAAGAGCTGATTCCCAACTGCTCTACTTGAAGACTATTAATCTAATTTCTTTATGATTATCTTTTCAGAAATTGGATCCAGCTGTTCAGCAATCTTCAGTGGGAGGTTAATGAATATGCTGAGCTTGCAGAACAAAATGTTCAGCTTCAAAAAACTTCTGGGTTCATTTTTAATGAAATGTTTTAAAATATTTGCTTTTATCTCTCTTGCAAGCTTCAGAAGTAGCCCTGGCACCCTTTTAACTTGCTTACTTGATATTTTTTGTTAAAAGAAACTCCAAATGCATGTATTAAAATGCATCATAATGTCACCCGTTTAGCCCAACCAGTATGCAAAATTCAAAGCCTTCCTGTCTTGTTTCCATGAAAAATTGATCAGGCTCCAATATTTTCTTCGTAAATAAGGGAGGACTGCACAAGAATCCACAAAATGTCATCTTTCTTTTTTTTTTTCTTTTTGTTCTTGAAAACAGAGCAAAAGGAAGGACCCAAACTACTCTCCCTGCTCAGTTTTCCCTCTGCCTTTCCTTCACGGGTGCTTTCCCAGAAGGAGCTCTGGAGAAGGTGGGAACTCATCCCATAGCAGCCCTGCTCCATTACCAACATCCATGGATAACATTTGGGACTCAGCTTTGGCTCTGGCTTTCACTACCAGGCTGCAACATCAGCAGGGCCTTCTGGTACTAAACTGTTACCAAGACAGGTGCATTAAATGGCTTCATTATTTACCCTCAATGAGAATGTTCACCCACATTGAGGTGCTTGCCAAGGCTGTGACTGAGGATTATTTTTATCTTCTACCATGGCCATATATTTATCCCCCCAGGAAAAAGGGAGTGCAGCAGTGTAACCATCTCCTCGTGGAACATTTTGGTTCTTACTGCCTGGCTCCCTCCATGCCCAGATGCTTCAGCTGGGATGGCACAAACACACAGGGAAGGTGGTCCCTGGCTTGGGGAACATCTCACCTTAACACACAACAGCATTTCTGAACATGGCAGGAAGCAATTCCTGCCCAAGGCCCCAGAACAGCTGATACAGCTCCACCTCCAGGAACCCTCCATCAGTGTGGGGTATTCTGCTTCTGGTTTTATGGGTGGCTTCCACCTCACAGCTCCTGTGTACACTCAAGGTGCACAATTCCAGTGCCCAAGGATTTACCAGCAGGGTCTAGTTATTCATCTGTAATATTTGCTGCAGTTATTTTACCTGTTCTGAGAGAAACATTGGTTGGGGGACCTATGATTATATCCCCTCAGTACAACCCTGCTTTAATACTGTACTCATATTCTTCTCATTTGCATCCCTGTCTATGAACTTCAAAGTAAACTCTTCAGGGTGGAGGCAAAGTTTTCTATGAGGAGCATCACTTCCCTGTTCCCCTTCAGCACCAGCTCCAGGCCCAGCACCACAAATGGCTGTGCTGTTGGTTCTCTCAGGCCAGTTTTTCCTCTGGCTGTCTTGTTGGCCTTACAAAACCATTTGGCCAAAGAAATCAGGGACAGCTCTAATCTATGCTCATACACATCATTTTTGCAGCATTAGGCATTTACAGACAGACTCCTGAGACAAGTTTATTATTCCCATGCTTATGTCCTAGGCAAATGCTGGCAGGAGCAGAATGCTTTGCTCCAGTCCTTGCCTGCCAACTGCTCTCCAAAATACTTTGGAAGGATTCAATGCCTTTGGGTCAGCCCCACAGCCCTCTGTGGCAAGTCAGTTCTCTTATCTGTTTGTTTATCCCCAAACTAAACACTGGCAAACAAAAATGACATGCCACCTTTCTGCTGGAAGAAATAAACTGACCTTCAGTCTGGCTTTGCACTTTGCTCTATAAAAGAATAAAAAGAGTAGGAAAAAGTATGTACTTGGTGCACAGCCCCAGTGACTTTCAGACAAATCCAAAGCCAATCTGCAGTGCAAGAGTGGACACAGTTTATTACAGCTCTGGCATTTTTACATTGGTTTACTATCAACAGGAAGCAAATTGTTTGAGAAATGCCAGACAAACAGCTCTGTGGAATCCTGCAGCCTCCTAAGGAAGTGCTTTTAAGCAGGTAAACTGGGGAAACTCTCAAATGAAACCAAGCAATAATAGCTCTCGGTCAGATGTGCTGACAAATGGACAGAGCACTGATTCAATCACAAGAAAATCCACTCTACTATCAAGTTAAGAGGCTGCACTGAGCTAATTATGAATCTAGATAATAATTGTGAGAGGAAGCATGACAGAATGTTCCCTACAAGTTGTATTTATGCTGCACAAAGCTGCTCTCTGCAGGAATATGGGCCTGCATCCCAACATCCCAGTGCCCAGCTCCGGCTCTGAGCCTGGTGTTTCTCTGCTGGCTCACTCACCCCCAACTTGTACTCTCTCCAATCACTGCCCAGGGGTACAGCTTCCATCACCAAAACCATGATGGGAGTGGAAATTCAGGCTGTCCCAGTAAAAGCCCCAGCTCAAGAGACACCTTTATGTAACTGCCGATGAAAGGTGTAATTCTCCTCACATTTAAACTACTGAGTTTCATGCTTTGCTGGGAACAGACTGCGGAACACTCTGATGGATCTCATACACAGAGACATAACATCCTTTTCCAAGATTGCCAAAGTCACATTTTTGTAACCTCTTTCCTCTTTGTCTTGGACTAGTGGGTAGCAACCACAGGGAAGGGTGAGGTTTAAAGGACCACAAAGACTTGCAGTGGGAATGTATCATTACCTTGCATTTCTTTCTTGCAAATGGAGAAATCCAGCTCAAAATGCCCCAGTACACAACATTCTCCTCCCCAGGAATATTCAGGATATGTCTGCTGAGTGGTGTAACAGCTCTCAGTGCTGCAAATTAATTATGGGTATACTCCAATCTTTCAGGATAATTGCTGGATACTGTGGCATTATAAACATTGACAAGGACGTCACAGGTGAAAAAAGCCTCTTCATATATAAGGCTTACAGAGACCTTACTCTAAATTGACATTTCACTCCTTCATAATGGCAATAAAATGTTTCATTACTGGTATGTATTTCAAGAGCAGCTCTGACACTCAAGGGTAGGCACACACGTTTAGAAAGATGTAATTTACACTTGGATTCTGAATACATGCAACACTCACTGCGTGAAAGAGTTGACTTGTCCTCTATAAATATTTTTGAGATGACTTCAAAGGCCAACTGGAATCTCTTCTATGGAAAATATGCAAACTCCAGGATTACACATGTGGGGGGAGCCTCAGCTCAGGGCAAGGCTAATGAACAGCCACGCTCTCTTTCCAAGGTCACAGTCTGCTGCCCAGCCTTGAGAGATGTTTCTACCTAGAGACTGATCAGAACCCGACACAAACTGGGGCACTCCTAATCCAGTCCCTAGGCAACCATTAAAAAACAAACCTTGCCACAGCTTGGTGGACAGTAACCAGCAAAGGCAGGAGAGATGCAGAGGAATGAGGACATGCAAATTAATGACAACTTTGACCTACATGCATTCTCATCGTTGTAATAGCTCAGATAATGTTCTTAAAAGGGTTTCTTCAAGCCAAAGAGGAAATGCTCTGCTTGGGGATTGCAGGGAAAACTATTCTTCTCTCCTTAATGAGTCTAAATGGTGAAGAGGGAGCCTGTGCAGGGCTGTTCTCAAGGCAGCACTTCTCAGCTCTGCTGCACTCAGGTGGAAGAATGATCTACATTTCTTCTGGCAGCAAGGTCAGCTGCAGCAGCTCCCACCATCCTTCCCTGCCCTGCACGGATCTTCTCCACCCCCAAAGCAGCCTCAGAACAACCTCTCCATGGAGCTGAATGCTGGGCTTGATCAAGCACTGAGCAAAGTCAAAAATAACCCTGCCAAGAAGGGAGCCCTGCCTGCTCTCCCAGCCCAGTTCAGTGTGCAACCTTGGACACAAGGGAGAAAGGAGAGGGCAGGAAAGGAACTGTTAGCCAGCAAGGCCAACACTAAGCAGGTTTTCAAACCTTGCCCTAATTTGATCCTCACGTGCTCTGACCTTGTGGAACTGCAGTTTTTTCCCTCATTTTATATATTAAGAAAAGAATGAGTCAGTGGAATATCCCAGTGTCCTGCCTGCATGACTGGAGAGCTGGGAGCTGACACAGCAGAACTGCCTCTACTGCAGTCCTGGGGTGTGCAGAGCCATGGGAGGGTCAGGCCTGACAAGGGACCAGTGAGGGAATTATAAAATACACCTTGTGTAGCTCCAACTTACTAACCAAAACAAGGTAACTCCAAAAACATTGTATGAAACTCCAGCCTCTGCCTTTTCACAATGTTTGGGGTATTCCCAGTCAGAACTCTGTCTCTCTCCCTGCAGTTCAGCTGTACTTCCCCTCAACATGGGTTTTTCCCATGGATCCAGCCAAACAAACGGGACACCTTCTAATCATTTACCAAGAAGGGAAGTTGTGGCCAGGTGGGGGTTGGTCTCTTCTCCCAGGCACTCAGCAATAGGACAAGGGGGCACGGGGGGCTCAAGCTCTGCCAGGGGAAATTGAAGTTGGAGAGCAGAAAAAACTTCTTTGCAGAGAGAGTGCTCAGGCATTGGAATGGGCTGCCCAGAGAGGGGGTGGATTCCCCATCCCTGGAGGTTTTTAACCTGAGCTTGGCCGTGGCACTGAATGCCATGATTGGTAAAGGGACTGGAGTTGGCCCAAGGGCTGGACTTGATGATCTCGGAGGTCTTTTCCAACCCAATCCATTCTATGATTCTGTGATTCTGTGATTCTAAAATGCAGAATTTCCAGCAATTTCAGCCTGCTATAGTATTACATTTCCCTTTCTAGATTAAAAAACAGTCTCAGAATTCTTAAACAGCTACCCAAGAGACTCTGTGAAGCAGAGAAGACTCAGAAATAGCACAACACAGAGTATCACAGTGCATCCCAACACAGAAAGAGTCTGTTAAACCTCCAGGGTGCATACCAAAGCCAGTCACCCACCCAATCCACACTCCCAGTTTGCCCTGTGTTTTTTGCTCTGGAATCCTGTGCAGGGCAAGACAACACTCAGCAACAGGACAGTCTGTTGTGGACAAACACCCAGCCAGCAGCCAAAGTGACCACTGGCAGGACCCAGGGATCTTCCACTGTCAGAAGGTTTAAGAAGGGACTTAAAGTTTCTTTTGAATGATCCTGCCTGGGGGCAGCAGAGTGGAGGAGATGACCTCCTGTCCTTTCCAGGCTGATTTCCTGCTATCCTGATGAAAGCAGAGGGGGTGTGGAAGCCTCATTCCAATCCTGTCTCTGACACTGAGTTTTCATTCATCCTTGCAACTACCATTAGCTTCTTGGAATGCTCTACTTGCCACAAAACTGGGATTAAAGCATTTCCTAATTCATATAAAGGGCATATATGCACCAACAGAAATACATACATGATGTGTATCTATAGCTGTATTTCTATCTATAACCATTTATCCACAAAGCACACATATATTGCTTCTATAAACAGTCATTCCAGACAAGCCTGAAAACAACAGATGAGGAAGAAAATGGAAAAGAAGAGCATTAAGGGTAAGGATACCATAACAATAATTTCACAGCTGATACTTCTGACTGCTGTTTTTGCAGCATTGAGTCTCCATCTCAGACTAGTCAAACTTTTCTGGTAACACAAGTGAGTGACTTGAACTCCTGAGGCCAGAACAAATAACCTACTGTCCTGGTATGCTGTAACCATCATATTCCAAAACATCAGATGTGTCAGGAATATCTCCCTTTTGGGCCAGTATGTGCCAAACTGAGCTCAACACAAGATCTAAGATTAAGGAATATTCCCTGGCTCATGCTCTGCTGAGAGAGGCTGTAGAAGGACAGACTTACATGACAAAACTTCTGTTTGAAAACAGAAGGTAGAAAACTGCATTTTAGTGGGTGATTTTCAACTGAGCAAATCAGGCATTTAAACTTCACTAAAGCACTGCAAAGAACAGGAACAGAACATGGAAGAATCTTTCCTGGCTTATCTGTTCAGCTGTTGCTTCAATGTGCTCCATGTCAGCAGCGTGGTCTTTATATATAGTATCAGACCATATAAGATACAGTCTTGCATCTTACATATAAAATCCAGCAGTATGGTCTTTATATATAATATCAGACCATATAAGATACAGTCTTGCATCTTACATATAAAATGTAGGTTACTGAAATTCACTTTATAGGTATTAAATACAGGATTTATATATAACAACCAGCCTCCACTTAGGTCTGTACAAATGCAGGGCAGCCAAATGTGATCACTGCTTGTTGAATCATGTTCATTGCAGCTCAGGATGTGCCTCTGCTCCCTGCAGAGGATGCACACACAGACCTTGCAGGGCAATTCCCTGGGGCCAGCTGAGCTTTCTGGTGTCTTGAGATATCTCCATACATTACCTATGGCTGTGCAACAGCTGAATGTGTATAGACAAGTATTAAACTATTCCACAGGCCCATTTCTGCAGAGATTAGATGTCTGTTCTTGAGAAATGACAGGAAATGACTGGGGAAAATTTATGAAAACTGAAATAATCGCCATGCAAATCACCAAAGTGGGTTTGAGATGCAAAGGGATTTAATTCATCAATTCGCACAGATTAGGCAAAACTGAAATTCACTGCATTAAGAGCTCCTATTTATTTCTTAAAACCTTTCTTGGCAGGGAGCCATTAGGTACTTGTAAAAGATTAGAATTATTGGTGTTTGATGGGCTCTCTTAAAAGGAACAGAGGGAAGAAATGGCAGACTGGAGTCATTAGGATCATCTTCTGTTAACTCTCCTATTTTACAAAAATATACTTTTAAAAGCATAAACAGATGACAAATTGCCTCGACTCCTGGGCATTGCCACTGTCCATAAGTACAACACTTCCCTGCAAACTGCCTGCACTCTGCAAGAGCTCCTCCCTACTCACACTGCCACATCCCATATGCTGGAAGATGCATTTTGCTTTGTCCTGCCATCTGAATACCCAACAACTCCTCCAAAACAGATCAGCTGGTTTAGGCCACTAAGCTGCTGCTTCTTCTTCTTAAGAATGTAAGTGGGCTGACTTAGTCCAGGTGTAGGACAGCTCTCCTGGCTGCCTGCAAACCTTCCTCATGTAGCTCCAAAGCATTCACCAAATCTTTCCTGCCCTTCTTACACCCCAGACATCCCTTGTTGAGATGATGCTGCCTGTCCCAAACCCAGCCCTGTTTGGGGATGCTTCTAGGGAAGAGCTACAAACATTCCAGCCCAGCTGATTTACAAGCTGAGACTTCAAATTTCAGGTTTTATTGGGCAAGAAATTAGCACCCTGATGCATTCCATTAGCTGTGCATCAGCAGCCCCTTGTTGTTGAATGACTAAAGTGATGTGATTTGCAAGGTTTGTGGGAAAAAAATGCTTATGTTGACCTTGCAGTCCAAAAAAGAAGAAAGCTGGAAATCTCCAGGGCAGTTGTACAACACAAAGATACACCTCGAGTAGACAAAGCAGTAATTTGTGGTTTTCAAGGTAATCAGTTTTCAAAATTACATTTATGCAGACCTCCAATATCTAATAATTTAAAAAGGTCCTTTAACTTGCCTTCAGTGCTGCTTCTGCACTGGAACACTGAGAAATGGAACTTGAGAAATCACCTGAACTCAAAGTGCGTGATCTTGCAAAAACTTATTTTGAGCTGCCTCCCTGACTTCAGCACATGTGGGACTGTGTGGGACTGGGGTTACTGCTTATTCCAGAAAAGTGGGCCCAAGTCTAGTTTTATACATTTATTTCCCTTTACTTCAATCTGTTTGTCAGCCTGAAAAATGGTTTAAATTATTGTTATGCCCACTTAAAGGATTCCTTTTATTTTGCCCAAATTTTGTAAAAGAATCTGACTGTTTCAAATGTCCAGATTGGGGTGAAAGCCATCACAATTTTAAAATTCCCCTGCAAAGAGGTTACATGGCACTTTAAGATGTTACTTCCTCTGGATTTCACCCAGCTATCTCTGATGCATTATCACTGCACTTCTTATTGCAGCTCCAACAAGCACTAACTGGCTAAAGATCTGGATTAGACCCAATGTATTTGCCAACAGTAATGTCAGCCATAGCCATGTGGCTGCTTCATTCCAATGTTTCCCAAAAATTACCTGTATGCTGACACTGCCTCCTTGTTTGATAGTTTATATCAGGTCCTTATAGTTAGTAAAGTGCAACTAGAATAAAGGATGGATTAAAATGTGGCCCCTGAAGAGGAGATTGGGCAGCAAGACAGAATTAATCCATGTTCTTCTTGTGAGGTCAGTCAACAGCATGAAGGAATCTTGCATGAATTACAAGAGTGTTCTCTGTCTTACCTTGGGAAGGTCCAAAGAAACCACGTGGGGTTTTGTACTTTGTAGGATGAACAAACAAAGCCTAAATGACAGGGGGTTCTGAGATTTTCTTGCTTTGCTGAGTTTTCCCCCTGCTTTCTATGTGTAATACTGATTTATGTCTTGCTTACTCTGAAAGGTCACACTAATGCCAAAAATTGTAACAGCATGAGAATCAAGAGTATGAAAGCTGTGTAACAGAGAAGGCTTCTCAATTTAGCTTCCTTAAAAGCTCTAATATTTAGTTTAAAATTCCAACAGTTAACGAGTGTTTTTCAGAAGGGATGTCCTTGTCAGGAATTCAACAGCTCTACTCTTTCAATTATCAAGTAGAATTATGCCCATGCTTGAATACCTAGGAGCAAAAATGGGGACAAGCCTCAAGCACAAGAATATCCTTTGAAAAGGTCACTTTTAAAAGACATTCCTGAATGCAATACAGGGCAGCTGTGTCACTTCCCACAAGGAGCCTGGCCTGTTTGCACTCCTTTTAAGTGTAATTCTGGGGAAATGAACAGGCTTCATTTTTTATCTTGGCTTTGCAGAGACCTCAGCCCTTGGAACACAGGTACTCCTGTTTGACTGTATGCACAGCATCCAAATTCTGACATTTATTCTAATTGCCTGTGTTGGGAGTAGAGCCTTCCCAGCCAGTCAAAGGAGAGAAAGACTCCCCAGGAAGGTGATACAAAGCTCAGCAAACAGAAGCCCCTCTCTCTGTTAACAATACAAAAAGCCTGAAGTTTGATGCTGTGCTGTTGTTCTGACTGGGACAATCTGAAGCTGCACATTAGACTGAATTAGTATGAATATACATCACTGTGCTTAAAACCTTCAAAACCAGGACATTTGGGAAAATGCTAGATAAAATTCAGTTATGATTTACAAATTTTATGTTCTTAGATATTATATTCATATATATACATGTACAGCCTGTGTGTGTGTTTGGAAGTTTTCCCTGTACTGAAGGTGCTGGATGGGACTTTTCAAGGCTCCAGGAGGGAAGGGAGTTTTCCCCTGTGCCTCCCACCTAGAGGCTGGATCCCAGCCCTGGCAGAAACTGGGTTTATTATTGCTTAAATATCCTTCCCCAAATTCCTCTTTCCACAGTGTGCTAATAAGTTTTAAAACCACTCAGCAGCAGTTCAAGGTAGGAGTTTGTTGTGCACTTCAACTCCTCTGCTTTACACTTATGGCAAGGGAAGAAAACCCCAGTTTTTGTTAGAGGGAGATGACAGTGAGGTTCGGAGGCACTGGGTTTTTTTCCTTTCAGCTATTATCTGTATTTTGGAGTTTGTTTCTACAAACTGTCAAAACAGGTAACATTTGAGAGACAGAGGAAAAAAATCAAAGTATTTTGAAACTACACAAAAGGTATAGTCAAAGGGATGACTGGTATCTAACCTAAGTTAAGAAGAAAAAAGCACAGGACTTTGAAACCATGATTCACATGATATGAGACTTCAGACAGCAGCACAATCAGTCATTGCTATTTCCAAAGGGTACTCCTGAGAAACTGCCCTCACTGCTCCCAGTGACAACAGGAAAGGAAAAAACAGAGGATGGGGAGAGGTTGGTCTGTGCTGTAATAATGTGCAGGTCCAGCTGGGTAAGGTTCTTTTTCCTTATCTTGGAAAAGCTGAAAAAAAAGAATGAAATTGAGCAAAGGTTTTATGGACTAGAGAACACTCAAGTCTCTGCAAGCTCACTCGATGCTTCCCACTGAAATGTGGGATGAAATGATCTAATTCAAAAAAAAGAAGCCAATGGAAAACAACGCTCAAAGGAACAAAGCCAGATGTTCATCAGCCAAGTGGTCCCACTCCACCTTCCATAATGCCATCCCCTGGGGGAGCTTGGCTCTGCCTGCCCTGCACAGGCTGCTGTGAGGGGCTCTCAGCTGGGTCCATGGGGGCTGCTTGGAGCAGAACCCTTGGAAGGAGCTGGCAGATCTTCCCCTCGCTTCTCCTTCAGGAGAAGGAAACAAAGCCCCACATGTATCTGTTGTTCCTTTGCCAACCAGTGACATGCAAACAGGCACACTGGGGAAGGGGGACCTTGCCAGGAACCAGCTGCCACTGCTCCTCTCTGCTGTAAAAGCAAGCATGTGTATTCCTGCACGTGTGTGTGCGTGGACTTGGATGGAGGGAGAGGATGAAGTCATGATTCCCCTCCAATCCAGGCCAATTAACATTCCCTCGGAGGCTTTTAATTTAAGTGAATGTCCGCCCAACAAAGAAGACGAGTCTGGGAGGCTGACATTGCATCTCCTCAAAAAACACACACAGACACACCTCCCAGATAAAGGCTATTTATTATCTGCTCAAGAGACTTTCTGGGATTCATTCTCCTCTTTTGGCCTCACTGTGGCCAAAGAGTCCCTTTCTTATCTGTTTGACAGGGCCATACAATGCTTAATTGACTTGCCTGGGGTCTTGTGTTCTCTTTCCTTAGGGGAAGCAGGGCTTTGGGGTGGTGATGCAGAGATCCCATCCTTCTGGCCTTTAATGAAAAGACTCCCATAAGAATGCCATCCATTTGCAACCATGACCCCCTAGAAGATACTGTGTGGACAACTGGTCCCCTCACACAGTTAGTGCAGGCTGGGAAAAACATGGGGCTGAATTCTCAGCTACTTTGGTTTTTGTTTTCCTAATGCTATAAAAAATACAGCCCTCAGGAGATGGAATTTCCCTTACACTGGATTTCACAAACACCAAAACCTTCAAAAAATTCAGATATAGGCATGGCTGATGCAAACACACTTTTGACACGTTAGGGACTTGGAGAAGCATCAGCTATTGCTGAAAGCCCACTAAAATCCTAAATAATGGGCTGAAGGTGCCTGAGCTGAGTCCTGAACATTCACTGATCCACAGGTATGAATTCAACAGCACTCAGTCCCCACTGGTGGTATCACTGCCCTTAGTAAAGTCCAGGGGAGACACAACCTCTGCCCATGGATCTTGGGATGAACTACATTTTTCCCCAGCAGCACTGGATGGCAGCATGGATCCTGGGAATGTGCTCTGCTGAGGAGCTGAGCCACCTGAACCACACGCTGCTGCCAGCAGGTGCCACACTGCTGTCCCCTACCATTTTGGTGACATCTCGCCCTCTCCTTTGGCCTTCCTCAGGTGCCCATCTAATGTCTCAAGCCACGTCAGCCCATGAAGCTTTGATGTGTAAAACTACATCAAGTCAGGGCACAATTTGCACCCTCACCTTTTTTTCCATATTATTTTTTTTGTAAGTTAGTGAGGCAAACCCACATCACTGAGATGCCAATCACATATCAAAGCCAGTGCACAGGAAAAGTCCTGAATGAGTAGGGAATGGAAGACAGACAACCACCACTCCACCTGCCCCTTAGGCAGCATGTCACTAGTTGTCATTTCAGCTCCGAGGTCTGAACATGCATCCCAAGCAGGTGGTGGGATGAGGCAGGGGCAGTGTTTGAATGCACTTCTTTCCCATGGAAGAGCACTGCAGTGGATTTTTCTTAGGGAGCAAACATCTCAGTACGTGTTGCCCACCAGTTCACACATCACAGCAGACTCATCTCAAACTTTGCATAAATGTACTCTCAGCCCCTGCAGATGAGAATAATGCATTTATAAACTGACCAAGGCTGGCCTGGATGGTCCCTGGCTTCCTGTGCTGCCCACCCTTGCAGCACAGCAGGCCAGCAGCCAGGACACACTGCTCCTGCCTTGGGCACACTGACCTGCTGCCAGGCTTGCAACCTTCACCAGGGCCAGAGTAAAGAAGTGAGGAGATGATGGAGTTTGCATCCTTTTTTGGCTTCTGCCATAGCCAGACATGGCTGCTAAAAATTGCTCCGTACCAGAAGAAGGAGGTGGCTTCCCTGCTGGAGGGGGAGCAGCCCACCTCATTCACATGCTGCCCCAAGAAACTATTTTGTCTTCAATCCTGTGGTTGTGGAACTAATTTCTTCCTAAACATCCTTACTGATGGATCTGTGAGAGAATGTGGAAATGGTGCAGTAAAGAAATAGTAAATGAGCAAGGAGAAAGTGCTCAAGGGAGCCTTCCCCTTCCTCCTCCTCCCAGTTTTAGGGCAGCACTTTGCAAAGGCTGCTGACAGCACAGGGAATGAGCCATGTGTTGCCAGAGGGGAGGTGAAGGCAGAGCACTTGCCATCTGTGAACATCTGTGAGATTCATGGGTCTTTAATACACCCTTGGGCTGAGTGAGGTCTGTACACTCTGTCACTTGTATGGAATAAAGTTCAGGAAATTCTCAAGAGAAAACCAGGAAAACTGGGATTCTTGTAGTTACTTCCAGTTCAGAGAACTGGCCCATCACTAGTAGTTTGTTCTGGGACTAAAAACTGTCCCTGAGACTCATGTTCACTAAATATACTCAGTGTCTATTCGCCACATTAAAATAAATTTTCATAATTAGGTAACAAAAATGAGAAAACTAAGAGAGACAGGAAGTTTCTGAATGCATGCTAGGAGAACATCCAGATAATGCAGTAAAGCCAAAAGGAAATATGCAATTAAGAATGAGGACATTCCATAAACTGCTTCTCTAATGACAGCTTAGTATCTATCTTTTCTATCTTGCATTCTGAATTTAAAAGATGCTGCTTTTGCATCCCACCAGAGCTTCCCCTGCTGTTCCCATGCAGTGGTGGAATTCAGTACTCCTGAACTGTGTCCCAAGTTCACAGCTGTACACTGTGGGCATACACCAACCCCTGTGTTCCTGAGGTATTAAAATACAGCAGAGGCTTTCTCAAGGTCCCTGTCCTCACACAGCATCACCTGAAGGCAGACAAAGTATACTGAGACATTCAGGTGAAAGTATACAAATGTAAAGAATAATAATTATAAACAAAGTTAAAGAACAAATCTATTTCAAGAAATAAATGCATCACTTATTCTATGTTTATATATTAATGTATGATAATTAAATCCCTCTGGCACTAATGCCAGCTTGGCCTGGAACCAAAGCAGCTGTCTTGGGAGATTCTCTGCATGGCACTCCCTTTTACATACACTAGAAGCAGACACTTATCCACTTTTTAGGCCTTTTATAAAGTTTGCATGAACAGAAACAGAGAAAGAGGCAAAGACGGGAGGCGTGGGGAGAAAAGGAGAAGAACAAAACCACAAAAAGCAATGCAGGCTGGAAGTCAGAGCAGGCGAGTTTCCCGCAGCACAGCCCCGGGGTGCTTTGGAGCTCTCAATGGCGACTCAGGAAACCAGGCTGAGGAGATTAGCAATTGTATATTGGTTTGGTTATTATACAGGAGGCTTCTGATGGCCATTTCCATTCCAGAGACAGAGCTAAAAAGCTGGGCTTTGTTTGCTCCAACTCAAAACCGGGGATGTGGCGAGGCAGCTTTTCTCAATGCTGCCATGAAAAAAAGTCCATAATCTCCTTAAAGTCCAGTGCTACTTTTGTCTGCTGCTATATCAAATGTACAAATTCCAAAATGATTTCCAAGGCACACTTTAATGGGTGCTGCAATGTATTCCCGGGACCTGCTGGGATCTGACTCTGCACGAGCAAAGATTCCCATTATTAACCTCCTGAGCTGCACCCTGACCTGAGCCAAGAGCAGGAGAGTGCAAGGAGCCAGGCACAGGGAAAACAAGTACTTCAAACAAAGACAAAAAGATCTCTGCTGAAACACAGCAAAAATACAGCAAATAAATACTGAATAATGTATTGGGAATTGTGCATCGAGCAACAGATGCAGCACTGTGTTCATAAACCTTGCAAAAAGGAAGGAAACACCAAAAATGTTGAAGTTTCAGACTTGAAGGAATATTAACCCCTGGCTTTCCTGTCACAAATAATTATAACTGAAGTTTAAGAAAATAAGTTGCTCAGGTAGAAAGGGTCTAATTACAGGTGCAGCTGAGAATCACTTCCTGCAAAAAGATTCCTGTGTCAGAGAAACATCCTCTCTTACCATCTCACAGAACAAAGTTCTGCTGCATGAAGTCCAAAGGGACATTCCTAACGTTCTCACTTTGTCTTCAGATGGATCAGACCTACCTTTAGTCTGGTGTTGTGGTTCTGTAGGGTAAGTTAACCTGCCTGATTGTTACCCTGGGGTTAAACCAGTTTACTTGGAGGTGAAGAGTTCAACACTTCTCAAGCTTCTCCCCTGTGGCCATTTCCAACTCTCTCTGACCTACTTCTCCTAAAAGCCTCACTTTATAAAGTATAAAATTGATGTCCACGAAGAGCATCCCAAACCCTACTAAAAAGTCTGCATCCTCTACAGCATTAATGTAAGGCCCCTGCCTTTTGTCCTGCCCTTCCCTGCTCTGCAGGATGGCTCTGGGTCCATCCCTGTATGCAGAAAGCCTGGCCTGTAGCTGAGAATATAGAATTTATTACTAAATCTCCACATTATTTTGCATTTCATCCAGGGCTGTCAAACTATTTTCAAGTCTCTAAAATAGCAGTATCAGGGTGAGGGATTTCACATTGTTTTATATAAGTGGATTGAATTAGTGCAAGCTGTCCCATCAATGAGATATTGGTCTCCAGACGACACACAGATGTGTAACAGAGCACAGGAAGATACAGAGAGACTGAGGTCACATTGAATAAACAAGAATAAGCACAAAGTCCACAAACCTCTCTCTGTCTGTGGATGGCTATTTACAACCCTGCAAACTGAAGCAGCCATGAAAGAACCACCCAATACTTGGGAAGTCGGGCACAGCCCCAAGGGCAACACACAGAGTGCCCAGAACAGGGGAGGTGATGATTTCATCTTGGCTGTTGGGAAGAGCAGGTGTCCCTGCACATACAGCAGGTGCTGGTGCTGCCCTGGCACTGCCAGCCATGCCATTGTCACAGCTCTCCAGGCCCACAGCAGGGTGTTTGCTCCCATTGCAGCACATTCCCCAAACCTGGCTTGGAATGGTGCTGAAGGACAGGTGTGCCAACACTGCTGCTTCTTCCAAGCACCACTGAATCCAGATGGGTCTTCAGAGTACCCTGTTCAGCCTTTGGAAGAATATGGGGCACTAAAGGAGACTGACTTGTTTAAAACAGGATCAATGTGGCAGCAACAGCAGACACAGCAAAAACAGCTCCCAACTTTTCCTCCCAGAGCATTTACCACTCATTGATAGCAGAGCTGTTGCCATACCCAGACAGGAGCAGATACCAGAGAGAACTACAGCACAGCAGTGAGAAAGGCATTTTTATGGCAGACACCAAGGCTTCTGCATGAAAGAGGCTTGTTATTGAGGCCAGTTAAAGCCTTCCAAATCTTGCCACACCAAAAAAATCAACTCTTGAAGAAACCAGGATTCATGGGTTCTGCCTCTGTGCAAAAAGCAATATTCTGGGACAAGGTTTTTCCCTCACACAACATCCTCTAATGCTGCCACTGGCAGCTTCTGCTGAACATGGCAGTGTTTCATTGCATCTCCTTCACCACACAGGAAAAAACATTAATCTCCACTGAAGTCACTGCTCCTGGAATCTAAATTTCCTCTGCCTAGCACGCAGTGTAGATTAGACAGAGTGACAGTACAGTGTGTCAAACTAAACTAAACTAAACTAGCACAGCTCAATTCTTTTTGTATCTTTTACTATAGCTGCAACTAAAAATAAATGTCAGCCAGTGACATACCAAGCACTAACAGGAGTCTTCCCTTTTTTATTTTAGGAGACGTTGCAGCATTTTGTTTGCTTTTTGTCAGGAAATTTCCAATCTTAAATCTTACATCTGCTAAGGTTAATAAATCTCCCCGTGTCATCCTGTTCTGCTCCTCATTTCTCCTTTTCTCTCAGTGCTCATGCATGTTTGGAGAGCTGTGCTGTTATTATTTATGACACTACCAACCCTCTTGCCCGTGCAGACATTTTTATGACTTGTGACCACATTCCAAGGCACAGCGTTAAGGGGCTTAATGGCCGTGGCAGAAAACTTTGCAGATATTACACATGTGTCAGCCTAATATTTTAATCATGCTGTGCTTCAGGTACAACGTGCTGCCCTCGGGGGTTTGCCAGGTTACAGCACCCTGATCTATGTTTCAACAGCTCCTTGCCTCAGGAAGGCTTAATCAAAATTTACAGCATTCTCTTCAAGGGCAGGAGCAGGCATGAATCTTGCACCTTGAGCTGAATCTGCTTGCCTGGTTAGTAGTTGGCTTTTCCTGCATGGAAACAGTTCATGCACCCACCAGGCAGGGTTGGGAGCTCTCCCCATTCCCAGCACTCCCTGGTTTACAGGGCATTTTCCACTCTGCTTGCAGCCCTGTGACAGGGATGAGCTGGTCCTTAAGCAGTGTGGGAATCCTTGAGGGTCTCCTTGTGCTGGGAGCGTGTGAGGCAGTGGAGAGGCAGCAGAGGGTGATGGGGAGTGAGGCACACAGAAACCCAGAGCTCCTGGCATGTGTGAGGAATGCGTTTGTAGCACTTCATCACTCAGGTGATTCTGGACACGCCTCTAGTATTTAATAAGAATTAAAATAGAAGTTGATCAGGATTAAAAACCTGTCAGTTCAAGCAGAAACACAAACCACAGCCTGAGCAGGATGCCCTGGAGCTGCAGGCAAGGCCCTGACATGACCCTTTTGGTGCCATCTGGCCATTTCTCAGCTCTGGCGCCAGTGAGTTTTCAAAAAGCGCCTTTGAAAAGGCAACTGAGACTGTGGAAAGCCTTGAGGTGTGGACACAAACCCGGCTACTGCCCCTTCAAAGCTCAGAAGGCATGGCTCAAATTATACCAGTCATCTCTTAACTAATGGGGGTTGTTCCCCAGAAGTAACCAAAACACCTCACAGGCATTTTCCCCTGCCATCTGCCACACTACATATTTATGCTCTGCTCAAAGGCTGGCCCTGAGTGTGCAGAGGTGAGGCATGAAAGGAGGATTAAGGCTCCTGACTGCAAAGCTTTGGAGGAAGGACTCATCCAAGGTCAGGCACACACATCTCTTTCCCATAACACTCAATGGAAAAAGCTGAACTGCATATTAAGAGAAATGGCCAAGAGAGCTGTTGTTACCTTTTTTCCAATCTTTTAAAAGTAAAACTTGCACCAAAATTAAAATAAAGTATGCAAGAAGGATAAAAATGGCTCTGGACATTGGGAATCAGTTGACCATGTACTTAAGCATCTAAACTCAGACTGGACCAAAGGAGAAGCTTGAGCTCAAAACACACCCCAAAGGAGAATACAAGCATGTCCAGACAAGCCACATTTGGAGAAGACCCTTCCAGAAACTATTGCCTAGGGCTACACTAACATAATGACAAAAACTTGCACTCACAAAGTTATTTTCTGCCTCAGGATGCAAACACACCTGCCTACAAACTCCTGCAACAAACAAAGCCCAAACTGGCCATTCTTTCTACTCCACAGACCAGTGCAAATTCACCTTTCTTTAGAGTATTTCAGATACTAAGTGACAACCTAATATACCACTTACTTCAAAACTAAATTAACATAAACCTAAATACAAAACCAAAAGGCTGCTAAAAATAGAAGACAGGTAAAACTCAGATCTCTTTGTTCTGTAATATTTAAACAGTGCTCTTTTAATAGAATCATAGAATAGAATCACAGAATGGATTGGGTTGGAAAAGACCTCCAAGATCATCAAGTCCAACCCTTGGGCCAACTCCAGTCCCTTTACCAGATCATGGCACTCAGTGCCACGGCCAAGCTCAGCTGAAAAACCTCCAGGGATGGGGAATCCACCCCCTCTCTGGGCAGCCCATTCCAATGCCTGAGCACCCTCCCTGCAAAGAATTTTTTTCTGCTCTCCAACTTCAATTTCCCCTGGCAGAGCTTGAGCCCCCCGTGCCCCCTTGTCCTATTGCTGAGTGCCTGGGAGAAGAGACCAACCCCCACCGGGCCACAACTTCCCTTCAGGCACTTCCAGACAGTGCTGAGGTCACCTCTCAGCCTCCTCTTCTCCAGCACAAACACCCCCAGCTCCCTCAGCCTCTCCCCACAGCACTTGTGCTCCACTCCCTTCTCCAGCCTCGTTGCTCTTCTCTGGCCCCGCTCCAGCCCCTCAATCTCTTGCCTCAACTGAGGGGCCCAGAACTGAACACAACACTCAAGGTGCAGCCACGTCATGTGCTCTCTGCATTTATGACATTGGGAATGTACAAGGAATGCTCCGGACCAAAGGATTATTCCTCAAGGGGATGAAGGAGCTTAAGGCAAGGACTAGTGAAGGCTGAGACAGGAGGGAGCCTCCAGAGCTGTGCTCCTTGCTGGGAAAGTGCTTGGCACCAAGGCAGGATTCAGCACAGCTTGAGTGCAACCACCGCTCTGAGTATGACAGAGAAAGACCTTCTGGTCTTCCAGAGGAAAACAAAGGAACACCTCCAGCCTTGGAGGGACAGAGAAAGGACTGTTTAGCCCTCAAAAGAACAGCAGAACGAGGCCACTGAGGAGTGCTGCTCTCTGCAGTGCTTACAGTCCTTAAGAAAATCTCTGCTTGAAAAAAGGAAGTAATTCTTCCAGCACAAAGACTCACAGAAATGCAGTGCTGAAACCCAGCCTCCCTCCCCTGCAGAAAGCTGCCTGCTGTTCCCAGGCTTAGCTCAGATCTGCCCGTCCCTGTGCTGCCTCTCAGACGAGATGCTCCTGCCACCAGTGTCCTGATGCAGAGAAACTATCTCTGCCAACAAACTGACAGAGAATTTCAGTCTTAATAATCATCCTGCTCTACCTTCAGCCTGATCCACATTCCAGAAGGAAGATTAATCCTCTAAACCTCTCAGCTCCTAGAAATGATACTTAAAGGCCAACAACTATCCTCACTCATTCTCTTCCTCAGATGATAATCAGGAAAATGTCTGTATTTGGCTCAGTATGACAAGCTGATTTTAAACCTCCTAAGGAGCACAGGCTTATTGGCTCCAGGGATAACCCCACTCATCCCTCTGCTTTACTGAGCAGCCTGGGAAAGAACAAGCCAGGCCACCCCAGAGGGCTTTGCTAATGTATTCCTGTGACCCATGGAAGTGTCACCATAAGGTGGTTACAGGTGAATCCTGATCAGCTCAGCCCATCCAGCACCTCAGGCCTCCACAGGCACTGCACAGCGCAGGAAGGAAGGCCCTGGTAAATCCCTGAGCTCTTCTCTTCTCCCAGAGAGGACAATCACAGGTGCTGGTGTTTGATTTGACTTCAGTGTATCCATCACTATCACTGCATTATTTTGATTTGCAAACCAACAAGCAGATCTGGAGAGATTATGGACATCTTGGCACTTTGGTGAACCAGAATCCATGTACAAGTAAGTGGCAGCTGGATGGCTTGTTAGGAAGCCAGCTCAAGCTCTCCCCGTGAAGAAAGCAATACCTTTCAAGCTTCATCATGCCACATGTTGGTTTATAATAGCATTCTGTAGATCCTTTGCAAGGATAAGAAAAGCAGTGAATAAAGACATGATACATTCATGGTCACAGCATTTAAGAAAGAACTGGGTCCATTTTTTAAGGTTTTTTTTTTTAATTTTTCATTTTAAGGCATTATGCTTTATCCTACAAACTTCAGCTTTGTTCTTGTTTAGAGTTTAAAACATCTGAATGATGAAACTTAATTTTTACTGTATTTATAATAAAATATACAAAGCTGTCACAGGGACTGGAGCTAGTAAATCATACACTTTTTTCATATGTAGATAATATACCCAATTTCTGGGTGAAGAAAATTGCTTTCTGATACATTATTTTCCCCAGGAATCAAAAGAGGCAGGAGGAAGACAAGACAGGCAATAAAATATATGCAACACACAGAGTTTGTGATGGTCTGTGGCTGCTTCACATTAAGAAGAGGGTAATTAGAGCAGCAATATAAATGAGACAGCAGTGGAAACTACACGTAGTTGTGCAAGGAGAAGAAATAACTTTCCCAGCCCTGCTGAGCACTCACCAGGCACCAAGGAATGTACAGAAGCTGCACAGCACAGAGCAGGAATTATGTCCTCAAATGTCTTAGTAAATCCTCTTCTAGCTTTGGCTTCAAAGATGTGGTACAAAAGGTCAAAGTATGGCAGGGGAGGTGAAGTTAAAGGACAGGTAGCTGAGGTCTCCCGTGGAAAGTAATTTGGTTGCTCAGGATCACTGGAATTGGAGTCTATGTGCCATTTCATTCCAGAGTTAAGAGTTTTCCAGATTTCTGCCCTCTCAGGAAGGTCATCACTACACTGTTTCCAGGAGATTCAGCAAACATGACACCTCCACGAAGCCACAGCTTGGGGGGAAGCTGTGCCCTCCATCTGAGAGGTGTTCAGAGAAGCCCCACAAGAAGCTGTAGGCACCTCATTGCAGCAAAAGCGAAATGAAAGTGATGTACATGGGAACCACAGGAGCAGGGGAAGAATTTGTTGTTAATGTTTAATTACCTGGCAGCCAAGCAAGCTGGGAAAACCACAGAGAAGTAACAGGTCTTCATCTAAATATCTGAGAAAAGAAACACTTTTCTTTCAGCAGCTTCACGTTTTGTTCTCGCTCTTTTGGCAAAGTGCTTAAAATGTTTAGGGATCATATTCTGTCTGAAGGCCCTGGAGCACACAAGCCAGGAAGGTCATTCAAGAAAACTGTGAACTCACAATTTGCTCTAATTAATTCATTTCTTTGTGAATCACTCTGAGCAGCCTTGATTGCTTCAACACCTTCCTAATCCTGCTCTCAGGCAGCTTTCTCAAACTCACACCTACATTTTGTAGTCTCAACAGTAATCCCTTCTGCAGCAAGCTGGTAGTTTCTAATACATTCTCCCACTCCAGTTGGGCTCTTTTAGGGATAAGGAATCATTCAAAAGGCTTTGCTGTAACTAATCCTTCTACCTTTCAAACAATAAAAATCAACTCGGCAAGCTCAATGAAACTAATGGTAAAAAATATAAGCCTGGAATAACTGAGCTAAACAGAAGATTTTACAACAAACCCTCAGTCCTTCGGTGTTGAAATCCAACTACACAGGAGGGCTCCTTTTTTTGTCCCCGCATTTCTGAAGGCTTTCTTGATAAAGTCCTGTGACAGGACTAATTCTGTGTAACCAAAGTGTGCTAATTGAAATGCAACCCATCATTTCCTTCTAGGTGATTTGTTCTTAATATCTGTTCTTCAGAAGGGTTTTGAGACTTAGATGCACCCACTGTGCCATTGGGAGGGAGGAAAAAACCCTATTAGTTGTAGCAGAGATGATGAAAAGCAGAGAAATCAAAGGGGGAAAGAGACAGAAGGCTTTCTCTCTTTAGCCAGGGCCATTCCATATTCCACATGGCTCTCCAAAGCTGGGCCAGTGCAGACAAGTTGGCATTTGGTGCCCTGAAGGAAGAGGCCAGGAGTTTGGCATGAGGCTCTGAAACACAGCCTGGGTTTGGATGCCATCCTGGCTCTCCAGCTGACACCGGACCTTGGACAGAGCTCAACAGGAAACAAGGCATCTGTAAAAAAGCCTTATCTAGGGAACAATGAGAAGCTAATACAGCAACCTAAATGAGACATGACTCAATTAATGAGAGCTGATGGGGCTAATGACTAAACAGATGGTATTCCTAAAAAAAGACAGGGAGGGGAAATATAGCTGTGATAACCGACTTGCTGCAGCATAGATGGCAACTCTAATGCTGGCTCTTGCAGAGCACCAAAACCTCTGAGCAAAAGGAGTGCTTTTTGCCTCAAATGCCTCAGAGCAACCTGCAAAAGGAAGCTCTCTACACACCTGGACTAAGGAACTCCTTCCTCCAGGCAGAAGACAATTTTATTAAAAACGTCTCCTACTACAGCCACCAACAGGCCTGGTAGGAATGTTGGTACAATCATGACTTTTATCTCTATGTACACCCATTCTTTGTTTCTGACTGACTACAGTAGAAACCCTTTGCCAAAGCCTTTCAAAGACAGAAGTGCTTTCAGCTGAGATATGGCTGGACCTGAAGGTTCTAATTGCAGAGCACCACACAGTGTTGCTGTCAGCATCTTCATGCAATGGTAACTCAGGGACAGCCAGACTGTCCCTCTTGAGACACTCTCATATGTTCCTGGAGCAGCCTTGAGAAAGTTTAACTGGATTTGATCCCACTTGCTTGGTTGAGATCACAGGTCAGATGTTACGGGCCACTGGACTGTCAAGGTGACTCAACGTTAGGGTAAGGAGTGGCCTTTGTCCTTTCTGATGATATGTCATATACAATTATATTTGTGACATCTTATCAAAGGCCTGGGAAACTGTAATGAGCTCAAACCTACAAACCTGATCCAAACACAACACTTCCAGCTCCAACCACAGCTTCCTTTTAAGTGTTACCCATATGTTCATTCAGCAGTCTCTCTTTGATGAAGCTGCTGTGATCAACACACACATCCAGTGCTGCTGAAGCTTCCTGTGGATTAAATATTCCACTGTAGCACGTCTGTTCTGATAACAGGGTCTGACACAATAGGCCCCTCCATGGTGTTTGCCAGCAGGAGGAAGGAGGGGAGGTTCATCCTGCTCGGTGATGCATCCTGACTGACGGAGTCTCTGCTTCAGGGGGAACTCTGGATTTCCCCCTCTGTATCCTGAGATAGCACACAGCTTTCTCCCCCCATGACAATCATCCTAATGCACCAAGCATTAGAGCCACTCACATCCCTTCAGATTTGAGTATTTAAAAACAGGTTAGAAAAAAAAAAATTAAGGAAAGGAATTTTGCTACTCCCGACCTTGTAAAAATACTCCCCTAAAATGAGCAGTGCCCAACACATCCCTTTTCCTACCTATGGGCATCTCTACACGTGACACTCTTGTGCCACTTCTCACACATGTGTTGGTGCTTCCATCAGGGGGCACCTTGCTCAGCAACCCACAAGAGCCTGGTCAGGGAAGAACCACCAGCACCAAGAAACTTGTCCACTCTATTCAGGTATTTTTCCCAGAAGAGGAGAGGCAGCAACAGCTAACCATCAAGTCCTAGCCAAGCACTGCAGGGTATTTCTACCTCTGTAAGAGGGGCACCAGGATATTTGTGAGATTTATAGTTGAGACATATAATAACATCTTTTCAAGGAATATTTGAACAGGTGCCATCCATCCCATTTTCTAAATGCAATCATCTTGATGTGCCTGGTGACTAAAGGCAGCCTGTGATAGGAAACTCTTCTGAACACAAATGGCCTCACCAACTGCCACAAACATACTGGGCACAGTCATGAATCATTTTATGGTTAAAATGGAGAAAGCAGTTGCTCCTTGGGGATGACTGTGGGATGAACCTGCTGGGTGTATGACATGCCCAGGGGATGGGGAGGATTCTGCTCTCTTAGCTCTCCTGAGCTCTGACTGCTGGGATGAGGCTAATGGGGAGGTCAGTGTGCAGGTTCTGCCCAGCTTTGTCCTGTCTAGAGCAGACTTTCAGCCTTTTCTTTCTTGCTGGAAAAAAGAAAGAAACAGCAGCATGAGTATGCCTAAGCTTGAGTTCTTCCTGACAAAACAACATTAAAATATGCTCATTAAATTCAGAAAGATTCATGGACTGATGTAGATACAACTCATGAAAGAACATACCCAATAAAATAAAATAAAATGAAATATGCTGCTTCTGTTTGACACCACTTTTGAGTGAGTGCCCAAAGCCACTGAGGCTGACTTGTCTGAACCTTTCCACTGACTCTGGCAGCAAAGGGCATTGTCTGGCTGCCTCCCAGAGAAAAAACACATCCACAGAAATGAAAAAAAATGTTTGTGGGATACAGGAGAAAAAGAAATCTCTCACGTGAAGTCTGAAGTTACAGATAACAATGCAGGATTCATTACTGTTTCAGCCTCAACTACACCAAATAATTATATCAAAACTATTAAAAAAAAGAAATAGAATATTTTCTGTGTTTCTTTGTTCAGCCTCCCTTCCCACTTCCACTTGGAGCACATCAAGACTAGTTCAGAGCAGCTTCCCCAGTTAAAGGCAAGAAGGTGTCCCTGTAACGTAGATGACCCATTCTCCTAAATTAAACTGCAGAATCTTTCTCAAATAAAAAGTGCTGCTCCTTGTACTGCAGGAATGACAAATAAAGAAAATCTTAGGCAAAAAGCACAGGGGGGGGAATTCTTAGGCAGAAGCATGAGAGAATTAAACTGAACATACTGGCACAGCATCAACAAATCTTTCAGAGAAAGGCTGACAGTCCTGCACAATAAATCTGCTCCCTCTTCGTTACAAGCCTGTCTGCAAGAACACTCTCCACTAAAAGCATTGCTATAGCAAGGTTCTATTTATAGCAATCCTCATGGCAATTTCCTACTTCTCCTCTTTCCTACCCCTTGTCAACAACCACAATCATCATTTTTCTTGGATGGTATTGAAACAAAGGTGAAGCTTGTGTTTCCCAGTTCGAAGAAATGGTGTTTATTACACAAAAGGACCAACGAAAAGGCACTAAAATAGTGACATTTAGGTTTAACAGATGTCAAGTCAGTTCATATGCATATGATTTTCATTATTTTGACCCACCACCCTCCACCCCCTCTGCTGCCTCTTCTTTTAATGATATCCCTCCTGGAGCAGAACGAGCCCCATGGCTGCTTATCAGGCTCTAGGGAGGATTCATGCAAGAGCTCATCATCTCACATGTCTGTGTTCGAGTGTGTTCTAAGGCACAGGTTCTGAAGGGACTCATTACACATCCCTGACTGACAACTGCAAAACCTGTGCTCCTGTACCATGCAGGAGCAGGTACAGCAAAGACAACACCATCATCCCCCCAACTTCACCTGACTTGCTGAAAGCCTGGCCATTCTCTGCAGCTATTTTAGTTAGTCCTATGAAACATGCTAACTATCCCTACAATCCTTTTTCCTCTTAAATCTTTTGATCATTATGGCCATAACATTCTCACTGTTAGGACTGGTGCTGCAACATTAGAGCTCTTGTCTCATCAAGGGACGGAGGTTTGTGTTCTGTTATTTGTTCAGTCCTTGATCTCTGAGTGAGAGCAGCACTTGGGAGCATAGCAGGTGGCAGGGGAGTTGCAGGCAATTCCCACATTTGTTACAAAATGGAGCACTTCTTGATCACTGTCCTTTTAATGAGCAACAAATCATCCAGGAGTGAGGCTGTCAGCGAGACTCTCTGTGTTTTCTCTCTTTATTCTCCTATTTTCGAAGCCAAAGATTCTTCCTTGCAGTCCTACTCTCTGTATGTGGTTGGAGTTTCTGGGCCAGGACTGCCTGAATCTGAGGATCACAGAGGAAACCAGGGCAGGGACACCACTCTTGTGTTCTGACCCTTAGGCATGGGTTACTCAGTTGCTGAGACAGAAAACAGTGGAAGCAGAATACTCATTAATTTTGTTCCCAGGAATTTCCACTTCTGAACAAAGATTCTGCTGACACACACAGGTTGCTAAAGCTTTCAGTTTGCTGGTGCAGCTCCAGTCTTAGCACTCCAACAAAGCAGCTGTGTCTCAACATCTTCTTTCAGACACTATTTCCAATCCCTCTACCCTGGATCAGTGCTGTCCTCCCTTTCCCCTGCTTCCCAGTACATTCAGGGACCTTAAAACCCATCACAATCAGCATTAAAAGCTCACAGGGCAGCACAAACCCAACCTGCCCAGTGAGGGAGCAGCATCCTCATCAGCCAAAGGGCAGCCCAAGCACCAGAGAGGTGTTAATGAGGGATTTTAAAGGTATCTAAAGATTCAATACATGGGGACAAACAAGGGAATAGCTGCATTACCCACATATCCCTCCTGATCCAATTATCATGATACTACTTCAATTTCACAGTTTTCTCTAAAATAAACTAAAATGCAAAGAAAACCCTTGAAAAATATTTCAAACAAGTGGTGTTTCAACGTTCTCTAAAACAGGCAGGTATCTGCTTTTACCTTAAGGTTACACTTCCAGTCTGATACTTCCCTTAAGCAACTCTAAACTGTGCAATCTTTACGTTTCACTGCAAACAGCAGGAATGAGATGAGAGCACCTCTCTCATGGGCTCCAGCTGCAGCCCCAGTTTATTCTTAAAACAGATTACAAAGACCTATCAGGTGAGTTATGTGTTAGTAAAAGGAAACTGGCCAAAGGCCAAACAGACCAGCTCTCAATGTCCTTTTTTCCATTCATCTTTAATGCTGCTTTGGCTCGTATTTGTAAATTTTCCGAAAACTTTTGTGGTCTTTCAAGTTTCCAATTATTAAATCACAACTGAGGCCCACAGACACAGGCAGGCAAGATCCACGATAAAACTCCAGCACCTTCTGGAGTGTGAACAACTTGCCTTGGGGAGCACTGCTGTTACTATAATGTGGATTTATTCTCCATTTATAAACAAGAGTGCACAAACACTACTGCAAAATCTCTTCTTGTCATCACAGTTAACAGAAAACAAACTATCATGAAGGAATGAGATGTCCCTGGATACTGATTATGCACACAATGACATCCATTTGAGTTTTGTTTTGGAGTTTGAATGTGAAATTATTAAACAATACTGATGTTTTTCAGTAACCCCCTGGCAAGTTCTTTGTAATTTCTTATCTTTCTTACAGTAAATGAGACCACACAAAATTACCTGTTTAGGGTTTTTTTCCAAATGACAGTATTTGGTACTACTGCTTACAGATGAGAGAATCTGAAAAGTAATTTCTTCTATTTTCCTGACTCTTTATGAGAAAATTGGCCTTTTGTGCTTTTACTCAGCAAAGCACTCAGTGCTGGTCCAGCTGTAACTCACACAGGAGCCTCCAGCTGGGAATTCTTGTGTTATAAATTTTCAATTACAGCTTCAAGTGCCACTTTAATAAGCACAGACTTTAAACAGGATCTCAGAAAATGAAGACACATCCCCAAAACAATGACATACAGGATTAATGAACATGAAAATGCTCCTTTGTTGAATTTCTTTTGATGCTCAGCAATTGATTATTTGCAATCAGAAAGGTGCTACAAATGATATTATACCTTTTTTTATGTATTATATCTTTACCTCTAGACATGTGAAAGAGTTGCATTAACTTTTTTTTTAATTTCAAAATACTATTACTTTCACTTAACACTTTGATCCTGAAAAGGGTTTTGTATTATTTTAAGTGGAAAAAAAATATGCAAAAGCCCCATTTGTACTGCCAGCAATGGCTGTGAAGAGGCTCTTTAGCCAAAGTTGGGGGGATGAAGTGCCAGGAGAGCTGGCAAACCTGGCAGGTTCCTGCCCCCCAGCAGGCACCCCTGCTCCTCCAGCCACAGCTTCCTCTGCTCCCAGGAAAGCTGAAATAAGCTGCAACGAATAGAACGTGGGCAGGTGTGAACGGAACCTTCTGAAACGTTAATAAAAACCAGGATTGCAGTTTAGGTTCTACAGTGCAACCAGCAGAAGAAACCAGTAGAATCCCAGCCAGTACAACCTGTTAAGGTAATAATAAAGGCTTAAGCCCACTGGCACAGAAGGGCTGGGCTGTCTCCAGTCCCTGGCACGGCTGTGCCAGTGCCACCTCCAGGGAGCAGCAGGTGGGAAAGGGGCACTGTGAGCGACTGCCTCCCTCACAAACCAGCACTATCTTAGCATGGAAGGCTGGCTGACTGCTCTTGTTTAATCTCAGCAATTTTATTTCCCGAAGAGCTCCTTTGAGAGAGGTGGTTAATAGGAGAGGCGCTATAGAAATGAAGAATACAGCTGATTGCATACGCAAATCGGAGGGGGGATTTGCTTTGGGGAGGGGGATTTGCAGCTGAATGGGTTAATGATAAAAGCAATTGATGCCTTTTAATACTTTTTTTTCCTCCCCTCCCAAGCTCCACAGCTGAACAGGATGTGGCTGCGAGAGGGGCAAGGATGGTTAGGGACAGAGAGATTAAAAAGTACAAAAGCTTAAAATACTGCCGGTGGCAGGGGAAGCCTTGCCGGGGGAGCTGCCGTCCGACGTGACTGCCAGGCAGTGTTTTGCCTCCAAGCCTCCCCTTTTCGCTCTTTGGGAAGGAGACAAAGAGCAGGAGAGCAGCACACGCTGTCGGAAGGCAGCGAGCGCTCCTTCTGCCAGGCACAGGGCGCTAATGGGAGGGATGCCTGGGAAGGGGATGGGAGAGAGCCTGCCTGGGAAAGATGGGAAGGATGCCTGTGTTGGGAAAAGCTGGAGAGGAATAAAGAAACAGAGAAAGAAACAGGCAGCAGCCTGAGCCCTCCAGGAGCAGCAAACCTTCCCTTCTTTTATTTCCCGGGGTATCTTTGGAAGCTGCTGCTAAGACATCCTGAAAGGGGTTTTTGTCAGATATCTCCTGATCCCTTTGGAGGCACTTCAGCCCCTAACACAGCTGTCACCTTCTCCCCGCCGCTCTAACAAAAAAAACGAGGGAAAATATAATACCAATAACTTTCTGCCTAACCGACCGCACCGGCAGTGACAGCCACCCACTGGGGACCGCGGGCTGCGCGGACACCCCGCTGGCCGAGAGGGGCCCGGGGCTTTGCGCTGCCTTCACGCCACATTAACACCCTGCCCGGCAGGGGCCGAGCGAGGAGGAATCCCGACTGTGTGATGTCCTGAGCTGCGGAGCTGCCGCTGGCTCCCACCCTCCATCCCTCCCGCCCGGCGCGGTTCGAGTGGAAGCGAACAACACTTTTCAGTCGATGCAAATGCCAGCGAGAGGGAGACGAGGAAGCACCTCACTCTCACCCCCTCCTCCCCTTTGTGAGTTCAAGCAGATAATAGTGAAAGCCAAGGCCCATCTGTGGCTTCTGAGCAGACTTTGTCCCAGTTACTTAGGCTCATCTCTAAGCCTGCTTAGGCTCCCTGCAGTTCAGCGCATCTTTCAGGATTGTCATTCCATCGCTCCCTCGCTCTGCCCCTTCCTTGCTCCCTCCCTCCCTCCTCCCCTGCTGCATCCCGCCTGCTCTGAGCCTCCCTCTCCCCCTATTAAAAATTCTTCACATGTGAATGAGCGCATTTTCACAATCGCTTAGCTGGGAAACATGCCCTTCCCCCTCTCCCTCTCATCCATCCTCCTGCTGAATAAAAAACTGGGCTGGAGGAGCTCTTTTCACACATTATTTATTGAAAAGCTCTCTCTTGCTTTTCATACCAAGCCATCAGTGTGTCAGGCTGCCTTGGGACAGCGTGGCCACGCTCACAAAACCAACACCTCAACCTTCCCAGTGCATTTGATCATCTTCAAAATTCAATTTTTCTGCTTTTATTCTTTCACCTCGTGCTGTACAAAAGGGTGAGGATCAGGTAAGAAAGATGAAAAAGTACGTTTTCTTGAGGATTATTAACTTATTTTACTTTTTTTCCCTCCCCGTGCTGGCTGGAAAACATTGAAAGTCTTATAATTTTTAAAAGCACTGAACACATGAAATCACTGCGAGCTGCTCAGCACCTCTGAAGGGCAGCATGAAAAAAAGCTGAATTCCACATTTATTTGTAGTAGGCCAGCACCAAGACAGACAAAGCCTGTCACAAACAGAATCTATAATGCCCATCCCACTGGCCCCTGCTGGGGGCAGGGACAAAGCTGCTCCATGGCTCAGACCAGGCTGGAGCCTTTGTCCTGCCCTGTCCACAGCAGGAGCACAGTCCCCTTTTATAGTGACCCTGGGTTTTACTGCACAAACCTCTGCTTGTTCAAGGACCTAAAGCTCCAGTGATCCCCCCAGTTTTGGGTTCTGTTCCTCAGAGAACCAGAAAGCCCTGGGCAGCCTGTGGATGTGTAGACACCTGAGGCAGGTGTTTCACAGCTCTTCCCCACCTGCAGGGTGTGACTGCCTGAACCTATAGCTGAACAGAGTGTTTTCAGTCCTGGGTTCCTAAACAGATAAAGCAGGAAGAGAACAGGAAGGAAAACAGCATCTTAGGATGTAGAGACTTGCTGGAAATCATGGCAGATCAGGGGGAGGGCAGAGAATTGAAGTCTCAGTCCTGTTTTTGAAGATTTCCCTTCCAATCAGGATCACCTCAGTTTCAATGGAGGGAGACTGGGAGGGCTCAGGCACAAAGGCCTCAGATCCTTCGGGGGCAAAACTCCACTCTAGGTGAAAAAGCCTTATTTCTAGCATTAGAAATCTGTGAAGGAAAAGGCCTTTCTCTGAGGCATGAAAATCCTCTGAGTTGTTACACGGATGGCAGATCCACTTCGTTCTGAAAGCTGCAGAGCCAACTTCAGCCAACACCTGACCACCACTCCTGATCTTCCCTCCCTCACATGGAGTTAAACCTCTGATGTCATGCCCTGTTAAGTGACAGTGGCCCTGAGCATGGAAATAAAGATGGCACTGGTTTTTCTAATTAAACATCGCAGGGTCCTTTCTAAAGCTGGAGAGCACAGTGGAGCAGAAAAGGTGCTCAAGACCCAACCTCAGGATTTGCTTAGCTAACAAGTCACCCCAAGGAGGAAAAGAAACCAAGTCATTTGTCTCCCTCCCTCCTGCTGCCCATCTGCCTGGCTGACATAAAAAGCACCAGCACCTCTGACAAGTCCTAGGTAAATCCCAGACTGGATTTTTTCTACTTCCTCAGTGTTCTGGTTTTGACAAAGTTCCCATGACACCTGCAGGACACATTTGCAGAAAGCCCAGCACAGCCTCCTGCTCTACACAAATGAAAAATGTAATACTCAGATCAGAGAGAATGACACTGCATTGGCATGGAATAGTACAGCTTTCCCTGCATGGACTGACTGACAATGCTGTTTGATGAATGGAAGAAATCCTGCTTGAAATGCACTGGATTTGTTCATAGACCTGATGCTTAAGTCCTAAGACCTCTTTGTATCCAGGACAGATATGAGCAAAAGGATATTATTCTGAAAATAAAGCCATTTGTAACATTTCTTGCACACAGAACGAGACTGACGGAAGTGGAAAGATCCATAACTGCTTTGAAAGAACAGGGAAAATTTATTTTGTGCTGTTATGGAGGTGAAAGAAGGCACCTGTATGGTAGCCTGTATGCTCCCTGTCAGGACGTGCAATAACAGCCATGTATTTTCTGTCTCCCACTTTACAGCTGACTGAAAAGCAAGTAATTCCCAGTAACAACTCAGCAGCAGTGTCAGGGCTCCCTCAGACACAGGAGGTCAGACTGCCCTCTGTAACCCACACGTGCTTTGTATTGCACATACATGACATAAGCTATAGGAAGGGAAGCTGTCTGAGGCTGCAGTTTCTGCAGTTGGGCTGTGTGACAGATTCCCTGAACAGCATTTAGGGGTTCAGATGCTCCACACAAACATTTTCTGTGACAAGCACAGTCATGAAGCACCAAATCCACCCTGTGGTGTAAATGAGCTTGTGTCACCAAAATTTAAGGGGTGATGTTGATTGCTATCAGCGATGATCTGGCTCACTCTGTTTGCAATGTAATTAATCA
>VWZD01002598.1:208216-221073 GCA_013396695.1 Sakesphorus luctuosus
AGCCTCCTCTTCTCCAGCACAAACACCCCCAGCTCCCTCAGCCTCTCCCCACAGCACTTGTGCTCCAGTCTCTTCCCCAGCCTCGTTGCTCTTCTCTGGACCTGACTGATTGTGTGTGATTCTGTGGGCAATGTGTGACATTGGACTAAAATGGTGAACTGAGCATCTCTTACCCTTTTCACCAGGATAACTCCCTTGATGTTGGCTGAGATAAACTGTACTAACTCACAGAAAATCACACCCATTACTTACAATTCTCAAAGGCTTTTATTATTCTGATATTCTGATACCTGCTCTCCAACTTCAATTTGCCCTGGCAGAGCTTGAGCCCCCCGTGCCCCCTTGTCCTATTGCTGAGTGCCTGGGAGAAGAGACCAACCCCCACCTGGCCAGAACTTCCCTTCAGGTAGGATTATTTCCCTGCACAAGTGATAATCAATATAAATACAAGACTGTAGACCTTGAGTAAGGCTCAGAGTTACACAGAGTAAGGCTCTGCAGAGCATAAGTCACAAAATTCACTTAGACTTGGGAAAATTTCCTCTCCCAAGCTCTGTATGCTCACAGTGTCCCCAAGAACACGTGCTGTAGAGTGAAGCAAGTGGGCAGTGCACTAAGAGGCAGAGTTTAATGGGTTTAGCAAGGATTAATGGCCAGCCTGACATTGAGAGGCTGGGGCTGTGCACAGCACTGTGCCACACCACACTCAGCATCACAAGGACTTTCTAAAAGTGGATGAATAAACAAACTTGGCCTAAATTAAGGCCATGCACATACCATAAGCTTCTCCTGGCACAGCCTGGGAGAAGGTGAGAGGAGGTGTGTCTGTGCAGGGCAGCCTGTGCCAGCTGCAGCCCCTCTGTGCAGACATGTTTGTACTGGCAGCACATGCTTGGGGCTGGAGAGCTCCCCTGGTGTGTGTGCACTCCAGGGAGAAGTGTTACTAAAACTGTACAAAGAACATTTCTGCTAGTACAGCTGATTCCATAGCAAGAGCACTTTGTCAGTAGGGTGGTTTTTTCCCTGAAAAGGCACTTCCAGTGTAGCTCTCCTAGCAATTTTTAGGTTAACCTTAGCATTGACTCCAGCTTTCACACTGGAATCAGAACTTGAATTTTGAAACTTAGAAAAAGCTCCTTAAAAACAAAGCACATCAACCAATTTTGCCTTCAGGTCGAGCTCTGTATCTTAGACATGCTGCACTGCTGGGTGATGTTCTGCAGCTGTGTGAGGTAATTAGTACTCAATGTTCAGACACACACAGTGACAAACTAAACCCACAAACCCAGGAGCATCTGTAGCACGTACATAAATAAATGAGGCACACGATTTAGTTATGGCAAAGGATGGACTGCTGTCAAGACATTAAGCCTCCCTTCCAGATGAGAATATCTGGGCAAGCACTGAATCACACTGCTGTGCTGCCCTGGCCAATGCTAATTAAAATCATATTCCAGTTCCCCACCTAGGCAGAAGCACTTTTGGGGGGGTTTAGGCCAGAAAATGGATTAAAGTTAACACTGAAATGTAGTACTTTGCTGTCTAACCCCCCCCAGCCTCCTCATATATAAAATTACAGGAACTCTAAATAATGTATTTCAGTTGCTAACCCTTTGAAATGGGAGGCACTCCAGACAAGCCTCAGGATGGAGAGAGAGAAGGAATAGCTTGGAGGGACAGGCTCTCTGTGGACTGCCCTGAACACCATCCTGATCTCATTACCTCTCCCAGACTGAAAGGCAAAACGCAATTGGCCATCAATTAGGAAGAGTTCCCACTGAACCTGCAGAAACTCAAATTCATTGTTAGCTCATTAAATGTGCTAACGTTTCTGAAGGTTCAAATGGGCTTTTCAGGCTTCAGCCCAGCAAGAGAGCTATTTCTGTTGCTTGTTAGATAATTGTCAATTAATGAGTTTAAATACTATGTGGCAGTCTAAATGAGAAACTAACAGCTCTTCACAATCCAATAAAATCAGGTGAAATTAAGATAAATCGAAATGTTTTCCACAGCATCCCAAATAAAGGCACTTGGGGAAGATCAGGTGTATGAAGAACGGGTGATTTCAGAGTCTTTGTGTGGTGCCACTTTATGGCTACAACTACCAAGAAAGTGTCTGTGAGATGATTAACTACATTTCCAAGTGACAGTGAATCAAGCAAGACTCTACAAACCTCTGGTACCTCCTTTATCTTGTCCTGCCAGACTGTTTTAAGGATTTAAAAGAGTTATAGCCAAATCATTTCCAATCCAAACCACAGGCACGTTTCCCTTTTGCCTTCTCATTTCCACAAAATGTCAAGTAACAAGAGGCATTTATTCAGAACTAGTCAGCACAGGTCTGAAAAGCCCACACTGTACCCAGCACACATCACTGTTCTTTCCCTCTGTGGGCACTTCCCCTGCCTGCAGTCACTGAAATGCCAGGGCAGGACCAACATGCACAGCCAGGGGAAAGCAGAGCCAGCCACCCTTCATGCTGAATTACTACCTGACAGTCAAAAAGGACTAAACAATCGGCAAAGCCCAGTGAAAGACAGAGAGATGGGGCAGAAGAGGAAGGAGGGGCAATAGGCTTGGGCTTCCACTGCTTAAAAGAAGTCAGCTCTGTTACATTTTAGATTTTCGACCACTCTTAGGTAATTTGAAAGATAGCAGAGTAGTGAAAAAATGGAAGTGCAGCTGCAGCACTCTGTAATAACTTAAAAAATCTCATATAAAAACAGGGGAGGTAGTTTAGCTTGTAAAGATACAAGAAAATTCTGGGAAAAACTACAGCACTTCCTATCCCTGATTCAGACCTTATTTTAAAGGTGAACTGAGTACTCAAACCAGACTGCAAGGTTATCAGAAATTCAGTAGTTTCCCTCACATATGGGATCCCCTGTGTTCCTTCAGAATATACCCTATTTTACACCACTTGTAATTTTGAGACAAAATGTTCAGTAAAGAGAAAAGCTGTTTCAGAAACCAGCTCCAAAGTGTCATTGGCCAGAGAGAACTTAGAACTGCTGAACTTCTCTCTGAGCAGATGTGTATAAAACCTCAGCAATCCTGTCCTAAACGTTTTTAACTGCTGAAGAGTAGACCAAAGGACATGTCTGTCTCCATGTAATCCAGTTTCAAGACCACCAGGAGGTGTTCCTGTTTGGAACAGCCCCAAGATGCCACATCAGCAGCATCATGGAGAGATGGTTGGCAGGGAGGACAGGCACTGTTCCAAACTCTCACACAGATTTTCCTGGTTTCATTACCTCAGGCAGATGCCTTTACAGAACACTAACTGGTCTGTGGTTGCCAGTTTTCAACCACTGCTGTCCTCCAGGACCCAGGCATGTCTGTCACCTTAAGCAAATAACTACATGTTTCAAGCAGTCTCCTCTGCTTCAAGTGCTGTAAAAAAGCCAGCACTCTGCCTGCTGAACTTGAAATGAAGATGTATGACTCAATTCCTAACAGCCAGTCAGGAGCTGTAACAGCAGGCTCTAATGTTTTATCACCTCCCTGGAAGCTGGAGTCACAAGACCTGATTTTCCCAGACCCTCCACTGACCTGCTACGTGCAAAGCTCTCACTCTCCAGCTCTGAATTTCTCCTCCTGCCTCGGGTCTGTTTTTCTGCTGGTTTGCACCCACTGGAGGTGGGTTCTTCAGACAATGTCCCCAGCCACCAGGATCACCTCTTGTCGGGACTGTGGTTGTTATTCCAAGTCTTAGCGTAACAACAGGAATATCACACACGAGGTGTAGAATTATGGAGCAAATCCCATCATCTTTCTCAGACAGTAATCTAAGTAGCAGCTGACAAATAGAAAGTTAGCAAAAGATTTCTCAAGGTAACAGGACAGAGGACTTTGAGGTATCTTCTTTTGCACAACTTGCAGCTCTGCAATGAATTAATTACTGAGGATAATTTGATTTCTAGTGTTTAACATACAGCAGCTCTTCAGTGTGGACTCCTTGCTTTTTGTCTACAATGCCCAAGGTTGCCAAGCTCTCTCTCATCCCTGTGCTGGCCCAGCCCAAGGTGCTTTGTTTCCAAGACCAGCAGGTGCACTGAGTCCACACAGTTCTGAGCTTTGCCCCCCAACCACCTACAGTTACAGCTCCATAAATGGGGCCCTTCACACTGTGCCTTTTGCTTCTTTACAGCCACATGCATCACTAATATTATCAGCACTGAAAGCTCACTCTGCTGTGCAGTTTACAAACAGATCAATACATGATCTTCCCTCCCAGCAGAGCACCACGCTGCTCACCTGCTGCCTTTACACACCCTTAGCTTTAGTGCCATGTCACACAGGCAGGGAAAATCAGGAAATAAAGCTCAAAATTCCACTTGACAAAAACAATTGGAGTGAGTTCCTAATTGTAACCCTCTGTTTTCCCCCAAAAAAGCCCCCGAGCTGTGTCTCTGGCAGGCTGGAGGGGCCCAGCAAGGCTGGTGGTAACTGTACCTGTGCAGTGATGGTCACCTGAGACAGACACCCCAGAGCCTGGGAAGGTGACACAGCACACCCACTGCCATCAGCCACCACTGGATTAGTCCCTGCCATGTGTTCTTACAAAAAGGTGAAGGTGCTTATGAGGGAAGTTCTTGATTTTCATGCTGGCTGAGTGGCTGACTGCTGTGACCTGTGCCATGGATGCAGCTGATGAGGCTGCAAAGCTGCCACAAAGCCCAGCTCAGAAATGGCTGCTGAGAGAAGGCTATCATGCCAATATGATTAAAAAAATAAAGAAAACAAGGAACCAGAAGCAATTCTTCCCCATCCAAGAACACATTCTTAAAAACAAGCTTGCCAACTCTCAGCAGAAATGCTGTGGGTATTTTCAAACCCCACTTTATTAATCTTTTTTGCTCCCAGCAGTAAATGTGGAATCCACAGGACAAAGCTCCAAAGACCCCTCCTGCACCAGGAGGTACATCCCACAGCCTTGGTGAGTGCTCAGAGTAAATGAAAACGCTGCAAGCACAGACTCACAATCCAACACAGTTAAACCAGTGGGTGCCCACCCTGGACTGGGACTGCAGGTGGGACTCCACTACACTGGAATCATGCTTGGCATGGAAAGGCTGCCCAGCAGGGCCAGAAAGCATCTGACTGACCAAGGCCTGGGGTAGTGTCTGTGACAAATGAACAGTTTTTTAATGTACAAATAAATAGCAGTTTCTAATTTTCTCACATACAGCATGGCCCCAGTCACAGAATCACAGACTATTCTGGGCTGGAAGGGACCCACAAGGATCATGGAGTCCAACTCTCAAGTCAATGGCCCACACAGGGGATTGAACCCATGACCTTGGCATTATTACAACCAAGTTTTAACCCACTAGGCTAATCTCAGTCACTGCAGTTTATACATTTTGGTGGAGAACACCAAGGGATCCCCCTGGGCCTGGTGAGGAGGGTTTGTTAACAACAGATTAAAAGAGTTTACTTGGAAACTCAGAGCAGCACCATTAATTTGTGTTTCTTTGCAACATTTGAAGCACTTAAAACATTTCCTCACTGGCTTTTCAGAGCAGGATGCACAGGGAACACCGAGCCTCAGCAGCCTGAGAGTGGGCAGGGGAATGGTGAGCCCTGTCAGTTCAAAGGGCAGCCTGAGGGTCTGGCTGAGAAACCCCAAAGTGAAATGCTTGCTCTCACGTGTGCTGTATTCCTTCCTGAGTGACTTTGGAACCCATCAGCCAAAACCTGTGACTGAAAACTTGGATTTCCTCACCATACATGAAGCTGATTATCAGTTTGTGTCCCCTCCTAATGGCAATAAAGCTTGTAGGGACCCTGAGATTAGCTCAGCTGGTTAAAACTTGGTTGTACTAATGCCAAGGTCATGGGTTCAATCCCCTGTGTGGGCCAGTGACTTGAGAGTTGGACTCGATGGTCCTTGTGGGTCCCTTCCAACTCAGAATAGTCTGGGATTCTGTGATGCCTCATTACCAGTATTTTAAATGCCAAAGCAGAAAATGTAATCTTGAAATAAAGCTGTGGCTTCATACTCAGATTTAACAGCTCCAGCTAATTCCAAGGGCAGCATTACACTACAAACCAGGCAGGATGTCTTACACTATTTTCCACTTGTTTGATTTTGTAATACACTTTTATCTCCCAGGCACTCAGCAATAGGACAAGGGGGCACGGGGGGCTCAAGCTCTGCCAGGGGAAATTGAAGTTGGAGAGCAGAAAAAACTTCTTTGCAGAGAGAGTGCTCAGGCATTGGAATGGGCTGCCCAGAGAGGGGGTGGATTCCCCATCCCTGGAGGTTTTTCAGCTGAGCTTGGCCGTGGCACTGAGTGCCATGATCTGGTAAAGGGAGTGGAGTTGGCCCAAGGGTTGGACTTGGTGATCTCGGAGGTCTCTTCCAACCCAATCCATTCTATGATATCTTTGGAGACACTTTTGGACATACTTTTGGACTTCTTTCCTGCTGTCAGCAGGTTTGTCACAATTTTCCTAAAAGTGACTCAAGTTAATTAAAATTCTGTTGGAGATACTTAATGAAATTAATTTTATTTAGCCTTTGTGATAAAAACCACAACTAAATATTCTATAAGCTGCATTGTTACTGCCCTCCAGCAGGTAACTGCTGAGAGAAACAGATGTGGCTTATGCTTGGTTAGAGCGTATCTGTAAGAGGCTTAAGTCAGGAGTCCCTTAAAGAACTGAACTGGCCCTACACAACAAACTATTTGACCTTATCAGTAAGGTCAAGGATTCAGTGAAAGACCACAAGAAAACAGGTCTAATAGGTTCAAGAAAAGGCTTCTGTGCCCACAATCAAACCAGACAAATAGCTATGCAAAAAACTCCCTGCCAAGTAGGACCACCAAATCCCACCTTTTCTAAAGACTTTTTAAAAAAATTATGTCCCTTCCCCATATTTTTTACTAATTAGGCTGCTATTCCTCAGAAAAAGGTGGCACTGAAAAGCAGAAAGTCCAACAATTGGTTTTCATGTTGGTCAGTGGCACCAGAAAATCACTGTGTGAACAGAAGGGATTTCTGCAGCACACACACATGTTGTATCTTTACTTCTCTCATCCTAAGAAACATGTAATTACCACTTTTAACAACTACAGAGTAAAATTCAACAAGGTAACTCAGTGGGTGGTTTTACATATTTCAGATTTTTATAATTTTCATTCTTTATCTATGGATCTAATACTTGTAAAATAAAGGAAACTAAGTAATAAAGACTCAGCTGCACTGACAGTCACATTTGCTTGTAAGAACCATAGTGGGATTGGTTTCACCATCCTTAAACGTGAAGGTTTGCTAGTTTATATGTGCTAATCAAGCTTCTTTCTGCATTAAATTACTTATTTCTATTAGGTTAGAAAGATGAAACAACACCCCAAGGCAGAAAAATGTTCATAAGACACTGTACAGTAGTAGCAGGGAAATAAGAGAAAAATATATCAGGGGCTGGTGCAAGACAAACTGGTCACATTCATGTCAGCCTCTTGCTGTAAGAGCCTGGGAAAATTGCAGCACTGTAGCTGGGTGCAATTTTCCTGATAATGATGGTTGTAATAGGAAAAGAAAGAGAGGTTTTACAGGGAACTGGGAAATAAAATGATTACAAAGGTGTAGATTTGTAAAATCAGATCTCTGCACAAATTTTGAGTGGGTCAGTGCTTGTTCTCCAACCTTTTGACAGCCCTCTACCCCTGTAATACCTCAGGGGCAGGAGGGTCTTTCATCTCCTGACTTGTCTGGCATCTGCTCAGGAACCTCTCTCCAGGGGAAAATACAAGGGCTGGAGATGCACTATCAGAATAATAAAAGCCTTTGAGAATTGTAAGTAATGGGTGTGATTTTCTGTGAGTTAGTACAGTTTATCTCAGCCAACATCAAGGGAGTTATCCTGGTGAAAAGGGTAAGAGATGCTGAGTTCACCATTTTAGTCCAATGTCACACATTGCCCACAGAATCACACACAATCAGTCAGGTCCAGACAAGAGCAACGAGGCTGGGGAAGGGACTGGAGCACAAGTGCTGTGGGGAGAGGCTGAGGGAGCTGGGGGTGTTTGTGCTGGAGAAGAGGAGGCTGAGAGGTGACCTCAGCACTGTCTGGAAGTGCCTGAAGGGAAGTTGTGGCCAGCTGGGGGTTGGTCTCTTCTCCCAGGCACTCAGCAATAGGACAAGGGGGCACGGGGGGATCAAGCTCTGCCAGGGGAGGTTTAGGTTGGATATCAGGAAGAAATTCTTTGCAGAGAGAGTGCTCAGGCATTGGAATGGGCTGCCCAGAGAGGGGGTGGATTCCCCATCCCTGGAGGTTTTTAAGGTGAGCTTGGCCGTGGCACTGAGTGCCATGATCTGGTAAAGGGACTGGAGTTGGCCCAAGGGTTGGACATGATGATCTCAGAGGGCTTTTCCAGCCCAACTGATTCTATGATTCTAGGTTGGAGAAGACCTCCGAGTCCAACCTTTGACCTAACACCACCTTGTCTACTAGGCCATGGCACACAGTGCTACATTGAGCCCCTCCTTACATACTTGCAGGGATGGTAACTCCACCAGCTCCCCGAGCAGCCCAGTCACTCTCTCTGCAAAGAATTTCTTCCTGATATCCAACCTAAACCTCCCCTGGCAGAGCTTGATCCCCCCGTGCCCCCTTGTCCTATTGCTGAGTGCCTGGGAGAAGAGACCAACCCCCGCCTGGCTACAACCCCCTTTCAGGTGGTTGTAGAGAGTGATGAGGTCTCCCCTGAGCCTCTTCTTCTTGAGGCTCACCAACCCCAGATCCCTCAGCCTCTCCCCAACAGGACTTGTGCTCCAGCCCCTTCACCAGCCTCATTGTGCTTCTTTAGATCTGCTGCAGCACCTCAATATCCCTCCTGAACTGAGGGGCCCAGAGCTGGACACAGCCCTTGAGATGTGGCCTCACCAGTGCCCAGTTCAGGACAAAATGCAGGACTTCGTCTTGTTGAACCTCATACCCATGAGTTGGACTCAGTCCATTGGATAGATGGTCCAGGTCCCTCCTGCAGAGCCTCTTTCAGGGCTGGAAGGGTGTGACTCCAGCAGTCCATTTCCCTTTCACTCTCCTCAGCCCTTCCTCTTTTTCCTTAAGCTCTGCCACTAAACAGAGCAGAGAGTTCCCCTGATCACACCTTCCACAAGTGGTACCACCCCCAGGCTCATACACTGCCTGCAGCCAGTGAGTGACCTGGACAGCTGTGTCCTCCTTGGGGGTTCTGCCTGGTGAGAACACTCCAGCCAGCAGCACAAACAGTGACTTTGATCACTGGTAAACCATTGCTGGATCTAGTCCAGCTGGGGAAAAAAAACAACCAACCAACCAAAACCAACCAACCAACCAACTATCCACAAACCAAACCAAACCAACCAACCAAACCCCACACACCTACCACACAACCTACCAGCAAAACCAGGAGGATGGCTGTTCCCTTCCTGCTGGTCCTGCCTGCTCATTTGTTCTCTATGGACATTTGAACTCCCAACACATCTAGTAAGAAACTCTAGATTTTGGGTTGCTGTTTTCTTCTCCTCTTTTCTTTGGGAAGATGGATCACTTCTTTGCCTGTCTGACTGGACCAGCTGCTGGTACTGCAGGAGAATGTGTGTTGGTATTAATAAACTCTACATTTTCATGCAATGAATTTCTTGGGAACCCAGAAGAATAGGTTTAGCCTGTTCTCAATATGATGCTGCCAGCCATTGATATTCAGAGGGGAAAGCCATAAATACTTCTCTGAATCTGGCTAAGGAATTTTTTTAATTTTTTTTTTTAATCAGAACAATAGCTGTGTTTTTGCCTGGGAAATAGCAACTTGCAAAAATGCACTCTAGAGGGATGTAGGGGATTTAAACCATGTGGATGTTTTGGTTTAGCCAGTGAACTTCCCAACCTCAGGAACTGTCTTCAGGACCACAAAGCCCACAGGATGAGAAAAAAATTACATTGCACATTTCTAAGAGACACAAATATGCATCCAATGTCTATGGCTCAGTCAGTGATGCAAGTCTGAAAAGCTCTTGCTTTCTTTTCTCTTAAAATCTTCTGTGCCTCCAGATTCAAGGCCAGTTCAAGACTCTCCAAAAATAATTAAAACAATAAATCATTTGGGAGTCTAAACAAAAATGGCAATAAAAGGAAACTGTATCTGCACCTCTTTTTAAATCAGGAGAACTCAGAAACGATGTGGTAAGATATGGCAAAACTTTTCATCATGCAGGCTCAGCTTCCCTGAGACTCAGTCTGGCTTTTGAGCTGCCCACCTGTGGAAGGGAACTCCTATAAATGAGACAACTGTGACACTGGGTATCCTGGATCCTTCCCTATGGAACAGCCATCTGATGTCAGCTGCCACACTGTGCTGTGGCTGAACTCTGCAAGCTGTGCCTGATGTGTCACCTTCCCAGGGAAGGGGCAAGGTGAGGGCAGGGAGGACAGTGAACACCAGCGCTGCTGACCTGCAGCTTGGCAGGGTTTCTCCACCTGGACTTCCTCTGGGTTCTGAGTATTCTGCAGTGAGCTCTGTGGGAACAGAGCAGCCTTGCTTTGAAAGGCAGGAAGCTGCAGACACCCACCCACCCACCCACAGCCTTCCCAGCAGTGGGATGTACGTGCTGCTCCTTGCAGGGATCTCAGTCTCCAAACTGAAGGAGCAGTGGCAATTGGACCCCGAGCAATAACTTCACTCAAGCTTTACGATTTTTTTCTTTAATCTAATAAAGCACTCACATCATCACACAGCAGAATAGGAAAACCAAAACTTTCCCACAGCACAGGCAATTTGCCCAACACGTTGTTTGTTGGTTCAAGTATCCAGACTGAAGAGGTATCTGCAACTTGTCTTCCTGCCACCATCATCAGGATAAAAGGACCAACACAAACTGGTAGCAAGACAAGTTGCTCTACAGGCTGCTTTGTAAGAAGGCCTGCTCTGTCCTTCTGACATCTTTTTAATAAACCATTTCTTTCTCCCTTTCCCCTGTATCATCACAAGCTTTAAAAGCCCCAGTGCTTTGTCCTCCTGAGTGTTCCTTTATTTCTGCAGTGTGCAGCCAAGTTAAATGCCAGAAGAAAAGCAGAGAAGGGAAAACACTGAGGGGACATAACAACATGAAACCAGTTCTCCCATCCTTATCTCACTGTGATCAAAATCTCTATCTGTTTGCAACAATGCCATGAGAAACCAAGATAACTAGGAGTAACTCTTTCAATAAATTATCAGACAGTTTCATGTAAGGGATAAGGCAATTCAATTTACAGAAGTAAATCTTTTTGGTTATGTTGGTATTTTGAGTGCAAGGCTATAAACCAAAACGTATTAAGAAAGAGTTACTGTTGTATAATTGATGTCCCAAAGAAGAAAAATATTTATGCTAAGGGATGACATTAATTGCATTCCTATTTGAGTGTGTGTTATGGTACAATATTTAACCACACACTTGCATTTCTCAAATACCTGTAGCAACCCATCTCCTACTGGACATGATGTATGTGTATTATTGGGCTGAGCAACATGATAATATATCAAAGGGAATTGCAAGAATTGTTTTCCAGTTATCATAACAGAATGTCAGTTCCTTTTTCCACCACAGACTTGCACCCAGACTGATGATGGCACTCCTCCCTCTCACACAGGTCAGCTGTGAGCAGCAATACCCTACCCAGAGAGATTACATGTTCAGAATGCTACAAGCAACAGAACAAAGCAAAATAACACAACTACAAAGGAACTTTTACCAAGAGGACTTGCTACTGATACAATCACATCATAGCTGCAGTGAAAGAGGGATCCACATGTTACTTTGAAGTAAATAGCAGAGAGGAAAATCCCGGGTTTTCTGTAATGGATATAAGCTTCCTCTTCACTCTCTGTATCATTCCAGAAACTTAAGCCGACTACATTTAATTCACTTGAGAATATACACAACGTTCAGCTGAGCTTTCAGACATATCCAGGCTTAGTAAACTACAAATTCCAGTGGAATTTTCCTGTGAAAGGCCGTGAAGTAGCTCTGCAGGAGCGTTTAACACTTCTGTAAGCCCTCACACACAATTACACACGTATATCAAAGTTTAGTGTCTAAACCAGCCTGATGTTTCACTTCAAAGAGGAGTTCTACCTTTGATACAGCATTAACCCCAGCTGGCTGCACTGCCCTGCTCTGCACTGTGGGCAAGGAGGCTGAGCCTCAGCGGGGCAGACACTCCACTGGGAAAGCTGTAATTGCTTACACAAAAGAAATTAAAACTTTATATATATAGTGGATACATTTTGCTTCTTTTATGCTAAATTTCATTCACATCTGCAGGATTCATGTATGTTGTCTTCATCCAGTCTTGACTTGATTTTGTTGACCTTGAGATTTATCTCAGGACCTGTAGCTCCTTAGTAACTTCTAAGTTAAGGAAAGTTAGTCTCAGTTTGACATGTTTCAATGTGAGGTGTGTTAAAACACCAGAGACTGAGGTGTGTTCAGGAACAGAAGGACAGGGAAAATTCCAAGGTCATTAAACTACCTGAGAGTCAGTGGATTTCTAGTGAGGCAAAAATAGAACCTGGTTGCATTTTTTTATGGAAAAGTTTGTTGTTAAACAGGAACTGTTCCTTCCAAAAAGGACTCATTTAAATCTTCCAGTCTCAGCTGTCAACACACTCAAGGGCACAGTTTGCCAAAAATGGTAGACAAAATTTCTGGGAATCTTCCACATGTATAGCTGGCAAATTGACAGTTCACATCATCTCATTCAAACCCCAGCAATGAATTCTTATTCTTACATCAAATGAGAGTAAACTGGAGTGCTGTTGTTTTCAAATGTGCCACCTTCCAAATTCCTGTGCAGAGCAATACACACACATTTTGTAAGAGTA
>VWZD01002601.1:0-14578 GCA_013396695.1 Sakesphorus luctuosus
TCTCCCTGTCACCACACAATTCGAGAGCTCATGCCCAACCCCCATGCCACTAGATAGCAAAAAGAGTAGGCAACTGCTTTGAATTCCAACTTGATTGCTTGAGATGGGAGGGAGAGGTTTCTAGGAGGGTGGGGGGACATCAGTTTCTTTTTAGCCAGCTGAGGTGAGTGAAAAACTCCACCATTCATGGGACTGGTGAAGGTGTTTGGAGGGAGCTGAATTGCCCTGGTTTTGGCCACCTAAGACCCCAGCTCAGCTCTGGTGCTCTGTGCTGCTTGTTGGAGGGAGAGAGAGGAGAGGCAGCTCTCTGTCTGCAGAGGAGAGAGCACCACCACTGCCAGCCCCTGCCCCTAGCCTCTTGTCCCTGACCAGCAAGAAGAGGTAATAGGATGACTTCACTGGAGAAGGGGAACAATGATAACAGGACACATCCATCAGTGCTCACTTTGTTGCTCACATCTTGAGCAGTTGGGCCTGCTCTGGGCTACCTTAAACTACACTGGTGTTTACATGCAGCCCTCAGGGCATGTGACTGGACTTTCAGTGAGCACACTTAATAGTTGGATAGTATGATGAAAGACAGGTTACTTATGGCTTCTGTAGCAAGAGTACAATTTTGTTTCCCATATAGACCAACTTGAAGTTAAGAATTGTTCTGAAATGCTGCGCAATCAAACACTTCACCAACTAATTATCTGCAATGCAAACACACAGAGACAGAGGTCAAGGAGCTGTCTCAAGGCAGAGGAGAAATGGACTGAAACAGGATCTCTCAAAGCCATACTCTGCCTGATGATGATAAACATCAAAGCTCAGGCTTTTCTGTGCTAGAACACATTAGTTTTCTATTTAACGCCCTTGGAAAATGGGAAAATTACATGAAAACAGACACCAATAAATGGCCTTCTAAAGACACCTTCTGCAAGTAGGAGCCAGTTCCTTGTTGGGTTATGAGCTGTTGCACAGGGTTATGTACAAGTTCTGTCAAAGTGTATCCAGAGTGCAGAGTATTTCCATGTGTAAGTATCTAAGAAAACAGGTTGTGGTTGCTATAGCTGACAAAAATACATTAATATATCAACAAAGGCTCTCCTCTTAGCAGAAATTCAGCCTCCCACCATGAAGCAAGAAGGTGCTCCAAGGCTCAGTTCCATCATTCACACTGCTGCCAGGCATAACATGCCACAGAGAAGACAGCAGTTGTGTTGTACCAAAGAAAGCAAACTCCTGCTAGACTGAAAGAATGAGTACAAAGATCCCACTGCAGCTCATGCCTGATTATCCATAAAAGGAACAGTGGGAAAGGCTTTAATGTTTTTAGCTTACTAGTAAAAGATCTGCCACAGCCCCCCTGAGTCCGAGCCCTGCCACATGTGCCTGTGGATGGGCAGTGTGGTACTGCATGGGGAAGGCAGGGAGGGATGGACGCTGTGCCCAGCTGCCCACTGCAGCCTGCAAGAACCAGCTGTGGAAGAACACACCATGCCAGAGCCCACAAAGCTGTTGACCATCTACCACTGGAAGGAGGATACATTTGCTGGGCTTCTGACAGAGAGTTACAGCCACCAAAGCCTCTCCCTTGTCACTGGATAAACATTCCTTTCTGATTAGACTCCGAAGTCCAACTACCAAACCCTGCCCCAGTGAAGTCATCAATAAGGGTTCAGTTCTACAAGGGCTTTTCCCAAATCAGTTTGGAAAGTTTCCAGAAGAAGGAGAATAGGAATCCCAACAGCAATAATAACAACAGCAACATCAAGAGGAGGGACTTAAGGCCAATGACATCAGCGAAGACTTCTCTGCCCACTCCACCATTTTAAAGTCGGTTCTGCAAGGTGCTACACAAGTGGGCTGTGGGCCAATAGGACACTTAAACATGTGCTTGACTTCAAGGATGCAAGGAAATCCTCCTGAGTGCTGAACGTTATGCTTTCCTGAACTGGAGCCAAAGTGCTCTGTGCCTTGCCAGCTCTTAAAGTTAGCATCAAACAGGTCTCTGCTGGAAATGCTAAATAAAGCCCTACATCCAAGTATGCAAATAGTGGCACCAAGTATATCTTTACTATCTCATTCTCCTACGTAGACATGAATGGGGCAGTTCAGGAGGTGCTGTTTCAAGTTCCTTCTCTTTTGTGCCTACACGTTACAACTTAGATCCAAGTCCTTTGTGGCACAGAGAGGACAGGCATTCCAATGAACAGCCTTGAGGATTCCTTACCCCTGGTAACAGTATTAACCCTGTAGCTGGAGCATCTCGCCTTCAGCATGATGCGCATTGTGTTCTCTGGCTGGCATTTCTTTTCTGGAATGTTTTGGTTTTCAGCCCTCCATCAATTCTCTCATCCAACTGGAAAAGATGCCAGAGTGACTTAGAAAAAGTGACTGTTCAGGTTCCATGGAACAAAGCAACGCACAGAAATGGTCTATTAGCATTAAAATTACAGACTCATTGAAACCCATTAAAGATAAACATGCCATCACTGTGAGTCCAGTGAGCATACCACTGCAACATCCCCTTTTAATAGCCTGAGTTCATACACTACCTAGAAACCTTTGATTGCATATGTGCACCATATAGCAAGCCACACTATTTTTTATTCACTACTGTTCCCTTTTCTCTAGTCACTTCTATTTTATCCCTGAGGATGCACAGCACATTCCTAGACAAAGCAATTAAAACCTCTATCCCCAGGCTAAAAGAAGACCGAGTAGATCTCTGTGTTCTGCCATCTACCAAAACAGGAGAGTATTTTATTAATCCTCCAGGCTGGCACCACTGTGATTTTGCCAATTAACCAGCCATGTCTTTTCTTTTAGAGGATGTCAATCTCTAACCAAAGTAACTTTTCCTAACACGTTTAGTTCCTTGAGATCAAAGCCAAAATTCCGTCTTTTTATAGGTTTAAAAAGTGTTCAAAAACAATGAACAGCAATCCAGTTGCTGATATTCCCCAGTGTCTTTTATATATCACAGTGCCAGGTTTCTGTGCATAACCACTGATCAAACCACCTGCTATATCTGTATCCTCACACTGCTGATGTGCCTACAGGACTAAAACTGGTTTGAGGGACCCATTTCAAGATTTTTCTGTCCACAGGATCCATATCTTTATGCCTAATCACATTTCCTGTCTGCACGTCGTCAGGCATCTAATAGCATTATTGTGGCACAAGGTGAAGAAACTGTGAAAAGCTTGATGCACTTGCTTGGAAGTTAAGAAGAATCATGAGGCACCAGATTCCATGAAGAAAGGAATTTATAGTTCCATGAAACTATGCTTTTTGGGAAATTCCAGAAAAATTATCTGGGAAGTAGCTTATACTTACCATATGATTACAAAGCAAGATCTACTGGCAGCAATAACAATCTTTCCCTCTGTTACAGTGCAGTTTTGAATTATACCCACAAGGAAAGGAGAAGCCATGGAAAAAAGAGAGGGATTCTTCAGTGAAGGAGTATTTTTGGCTATCAGAAGAGGTATACCTGGGTTTTAGTGTGTTTCCTTATGTTCCTCAGATCACGCCATTCAATGCTGCTACCAGGCTGAGAAGAATTTCCTCTTGTTGCACCAGACTTAGACTAGCTTAAGAGTATATATCACTTTTCACATATGAACAGCTGCAGTTTCAGCAAGCAAGTTCCAAATACATGCATTCCAATGCATGTTTTGCCATGTGTTGCATATTCAATACATTTGAAGATTTGGGCAGCAGGGCATCATCATGAAAAGGTCAGCCTTGCCAAGAAGAAAATGTGACCCTGGTATCTGAGGCCTCTACAACGCTCACTTGAACCTATCTGTCCCCTATTATCAGCTCAGGTTCACTTGTTAAGACACGTTTTAGCCTGTATTTTCTCTGTTAGGGCTTCACTGCCAAGGCTGTTTTAGACTTTTGCCATAAAAAGGCTGTTATCCTTCAATAATCTTCTTGTTCCTGCTTGGTCTGGCCCCCAAGAAACTCTTGGCACAAATCTTTGTATGGGCTACATTATATGTGCCATAGAGCTGTGAGAAGACAGGCATTGAGGCAGTAGGGCATTCCCTTTCTTCTTTCTGCAGTAGATACCTTTTCAAACCAAACAGGACTATTCACTAAAGGAGTCACATCACATCTTACTACTCTTTTAAAGTGTATTAGTAATATTTGAATAGTTTTAATATAATAACAATAAAAATCAATTTGAATAACTAATTTTGTTTTTATTGATCATTATTTAGAACAGCTTGCTAGATGTTGATGTTCTTTTTCTGAACACAGCATTAGTCAAAATTTCACCAAATTAACAGGATTAGAACTTTATTTGTTATCTGAGGAGACTGATGTGGGTCAGACAGCCCAGACTTTCACCTTCCTTTGCTGGAAAATGTTTATGGACAGACAACTTGGCCTTCTGATGGGAGAGACAGCTAGCTAGCAGATGTCATATCAACAACAGTATAAAGAACTTATTTTACAACGAGACCCATGGGCATGAGTGATTGCTGACTTCCATGATCCTGCAATTCCAGCATACACAACTTTCCACATAGCTTTTCAGTGAAACCAAATACCATCTTCTATTTTAAGTGACAACATACGGGCGTAGGGTTGTTTGTCATTTAATCGACTTTCCAGAAGGTCTTCCACAGAAGTGTTGGAGCTAGAAGAAAGCTTCTTTGGAGTTCTTTATTCCACATCCTTGCAGAGCAAGCATGTTTACTTATATTAAACCCAGATCAGCCCTTACAGATGATTATCTCCAATGATGGTGATGTTACCATTTTACTCAGCAGACTCTACTCATGCCCTTTGTTGGGTTTGGGTTTTAAGTTATGCAATCACAGAAACATGCATGTACAAAGACAGATATACAAGCTACCTTTTTCCTATTCCAGCCACAGCACTGCTTTCACCTTCATGAAATGTAAAAATAAATGCAGATAATTCATAAATTCAAGCTCATACAGGACCTCATTTTTAAAAACCTGTAAGCTGGTTAAGTTTATTTTATTGCTAGAAGGGTATATCAAAAGCATTTTGTAGCAATGCACTCTCAATACATGGCTTGGAGAATGTCATGCCGGAAATGGGCTGATGAAGAAAAGCAGCCATCCACTGAGATTGCCTTAACAACTGATGTTTTTAGTGTGGTTTGAATGTACTAAATGTAAAACTGCTTAATCACTGTCTTCTTCCCAGAAGTCCCCTGCCAGGCCAGGGGGCTGGGACACAGACAGTGACCTCCTGTTATCTGGAACACTTTCCTATTGAATGTAAATCCCCTTACTCTTATTGGCCTGAAGCCAGACTTCCGTTTTTCCCTTACTGGAGCATTTATATCCCCCCAAGTCCTTTATAAACCTGTTCCCCTGAATAAACCTTCTCTTTGTTCCTACCCTGACCGGTGGCTTCTGTATGTCCTTCCTTGGGCTCTCAGACACCACATGGTTGGGCTTAGCATTGAGCACGCACTTCTCCTGAGTTAATGGATTGAGAATCCTAAACCAGGCAGAAGCATCATATCGTTACAGATTCCTTCAGCACACAGCATCAATGAGGCTACAAGAATCCAAACCACCATAGCCTTTGAGTCACAAACGTTTTCTGTGTCAATGCTGCCTTTGAGAGGGCAGTGGGCAGTTCAGACAGGGCCAGCTAACTTCCAGGTTGCTCAGTCCTAGAAGATGAACCCAGTGGAGTAAGAAAATACTACTTAGAAGCCCAGCTACATTCACGATGTTTGCACCAGGCAGAATAGAAAAAAGTTGGGTAAGCAGAGGTATCAGTATCAACTGAGCCACACTTTTTAGCGCATCTGACTGCAAAAGCAAATCCAGCCTACCTGTTTTGAAGCTGGATCTTTGAAAGACTTCAAAGCCCTCATGGACAGGGACCTGCAATGCTGGCTGGCCAAGCTGGTCTTCTCTATTTTTGCCCCCAACCAGTGAAGCTCTGAGCTCATGCAGTGACACTTGCAGGAGCTGACTGTGCATGAGCTACCTGAAAAGAGAGGGAAGCTATGTGTGCATTGCATCACTTTCAGTGTGCGCCGCCTCACTTTCAACACTCAGCTCTGTGCTTAACAGAGTGGTTGACATCTGCCCCTTCAGTAAGACAGGTTGCTCTGAAGACTGATCCAGCAGAGGAATCATTCAGGGGCTTCTGGTCTCCCTTCCTAGGGACCCCTTTGCCCCTAACATTTTGAGATTCCAGAAGGATTAACTTGCTTAAAGACAAGCTATGTATGTTTTTCTCTTCAGAAGAGATACACAGTCAATTGAAGAGTTGTAAAATTAGCATCATATTGAACCAATCTTTTTAGTTTTGTAACTTTTCTGGGTATATATCTATATATATTTACAGGTACATATGTCTTGAGATTTCTTGCAAAGCAAGTTCCCCATGCACTAGTTAGGAATTCAAGGGTCATGCAAAGACCTGATTTGAGACAGCAACTTTTATCAGATCTCACTTTTGAGTGGGGTCTGAACAATTTAACACAGAGATTCACTCTTTGGCTTGAAAATGTACCTATTACCCACAGGTGGTAGGTAATAGGATGGAGGTAAATACCTTTGCTGACACAGGCTGGGTGAATCTCTACCATAAAGCACAACACTGTCCAGACATGCCAGCATGGGGCTACTGCACTGGATTCATGGAATGGAAGTCTCTGTGCCATGCTGCTCAGCCCAACTGATCTGGGATTAACCTGTGCAGCTCTGGCCCAGAGGGCTCAGCATTGCACTCCCCACTCCTGTGACAGCTCACACAAAAGCAGACAAGCAGCAAGATTCACAAGGCTTGAGCATTGCTGGGGTATATGCACTGTGGCTGAGCCATGCATTTGGTTACAGTAATTGGAACCCAAATTCAGACACCTCTGGGGACTCATTTAACTTGTGTCAGAGCACAAAGAGCTGTGATGTTCCCCCTGTGGCAACAAATTAGGCCCATTAATTAGTCCCTAATAATATCCAGAGTGCTATGAGCAGAGTTACTACTGGCAATTTATTCACAGCAAATGTTCATCCAGCCTAATGGCTCAGGTTGTCTTTTTTCAGAAATCTAACAGTTGCTTTTGATAGAGATAGTAATGCAGAAACGTAAGTAAATAGAAAAAATATACCAGCTTTAGCAGAGATCTTGGAGTATGAGCCAAAGGTCATGGAAATCAGCAACACCCCTACAATTGTCTTCCATGGGCTGTAGATCAGGCTCCTTAAGAACAAATTTTTGCTCCAGTTTCATCCTTTTGGAATGCTTGCTCAGCTATTTTGTATGCTGCACTACAGCCACTTCCATCTTTGTCTTAGCATCGGGGCAGCTCTCCAGGAGCTTGGAATTAGCAAAGGAAGCCATGGGGCAACTTATCCTCTTGGCAGCTACCTCGCCTATGCATCAAGCTGAGATACCACAAATTGAAAGCTGAAAACTGGTTCTTCCTGAGTTTTAGTGTAAAACCCACATACACATATAAAAATAGGTATCTATTTCACCAAAGTTAAACCAAGGCCGAGGGAGCTTGGATAGTTATGGATAAAGCTTTTAAAATTAATGGTTGTTCATTTTTTACACACGTGTTGTTTCACATCTAATCTTCTTCTTCAGGCAGCTGTGATTAGCCTGTAGAATATTAGCCTGGCTTGTTTACCCAAGGTTCCTTCCAGTTTCATGTTCAGCAAGAGCAGTATTGCTGAGGGCTTGAGCCAAACCTATTGAAATCCATTAAAAAAAACTGCATCAGTTTTAATGGGATGTGCAACAGAGCTCAGCTATTTCAAGAGTAAATATGCTCCCTTCCTACAGTCAGAGCATTGGCAAAAGGACAGCCCATCAGCCAAATGGCAGGAAGATGCAGGGACACAGTCTGGGGTATGGCCACTGGATCTCAGCAGGAATTCTTAATTCAAGTAGTTAAAACTAAGCTACTGCTGGAGTGTTCATCCTGTCAGCAGAGATATTGTCACTGTCATGATACTAGAACAATTATCTCAGTGAGATTTTAAAGAGTGCAGTAGCTTACATGGTACAGCATCAGTCACTAGGTGCAGAGCCTTTGTTATTTCCCTCAAGACTGCTGCAGAACAAATTAAATTGCCATGTGACTTTACTGCAGGAAGAAACCTAAAAATGTCTTTTAAAAGTAAGACTCATTGGTGATCATATCATACATAGCTCAGCGGAGGGTGAAAGGCCTCCTTAATCCTTCTCCTCTTTTGTCCCTCTGAGGATGTAGCAGAAGCCCTTCCCTCATTAGAAAGCAAACTTCTGCATGGGATACAGCCATTACTAATGTTCCAGACATGGGAAAAGCCGGTTTTATATCTTGTTAGAAAGCAAAGAACCACAGAAGCACAAACTCAGGGAAGACTGGACATGCCCTGCACTACTTCGCTCCACAGAGAAACAACCCCTTGTGTGCACAGCAGATTCAGGACCAGTTCACGGTTCATTATCTTCCCAGCCATCCCAGTAGCACTGCATGCATGTTAAACAAGTTCCACAGTGTCCTCCTTTTAACAAATGGGGAAAATTCATTTTTCTCCCAGTCTTGGCCTTTAAAAAGGGTAACCACATTTCGCTCAGTCTTCTTCAGAAAAAGGGCTTGTTTAGTCATCTGCCTGATTTTACCCATCCTACAAAGGTACACGTAAAAAAAAGGTTTCTAAATATCCCCCACCACATCACTGGGCAGCACAGCTAATGCCTGTTCTCTCTTTGTCTCAGTCCTGCAGGAGAGCCGAGTCCATGGCATTTTCCTCTAGCATGACGTTTGTGTTGGTTGCACTTCTGGGTTTTTCGGTGCATTGAAAAAGCACTTTAAGTCAAGCCCTGCACAGCATTTGGACAGATGGAATGATGTGAATGAGTAATGGCAGGTCTTTAAAGTGCCTTGGGATGTGCAGCACTCACTGTGCATAAATCACTCTGAAGAGCAACTGGAATAAGGCCTGTGACTGGCAGCACAGAGATGTATCTGAAGAGCTGGGGAAGACTTTGTTGTGACTCAGCACTCCCTGCACTAAAACACATGCAGCAAAGCTCTGTAAGAGTGGTCATCCACTTCCCTCAACAGCTGTAAAATAGACCAAGACAAATATTAGATGCTGCGCTTAGGCTGTGCTGATGCAGAAAGAATTCTTTCCTAGAATTCTCTTGTTATTCCTATGAAAGTATCACCCCAAATATTTATTTCATTCTCTTTCCAGTTTGGAGTGTGGAATGCTCCTGATGGCATATGTATTTTACAAATAACACTACATATATATGTAAAACTGACTGATGTAGCACAGCTTCTTTATGAGATTAGATGCCAGAAGTGATAGGAAGTGTCAGAAGGAGGAAGGCTCCTTGGGCTTCCAAGGAGAGCTGAATGGACCAGAGAGACATGGCTGCCTCCAGATGCCATTTCAAACCTAGTCCAAATGAAGAATGAGCTTTGAGTAATTGCCCAAGAGAAATGGACAGGCAATGCAAGGTGGCTAATAGTGTGGAGGCATCTACAGCACTGAGCACACAGTTTACATTGATTTGTTACCTCTCCATCTCCAGCAGGCAAAAATGGGTCTGACACAAATCCAACGTGCTCATTAGCACATTGGTTTTTCTTGGTGTTCTGCTACCTCACTGCTGGCCTGATTAATGAACCCACCAGTTCTGCTGTGCCAAGACATTCCCTAAGAGAGTGCTACTACAATGTAAGACAACAACAAAAGTACTAGATCCCATCCAGAACACTGCAGTCTGAACCAACATTAGATTTTACCAAGGACTGCAGAGCCCAGAAATGAAAGTGCCTCTTTGGAACAGGACTGATTTCTAAGTAGAACTCACATCCATAAGCCAGAAGAGGACAAGAACATTATTTTTATCCTTTCCCCTCTGGCACAAGGTTCATATTTCAGCAGGTATAATTAGCCAGGAGATTTCAGCAAACAAACAACAGGGAAAAAAGCAAACAAACAACAGGGAAACATCAGCAGGGAAGCCTCAACAAGTTTTTAGAGAGATATACCTCAGACATCAGTGGGATGCAGACTGGCCAGGGAGAGCAGCCTGCCAGCGAACCACAGAAGTGGGTGGGGATGAGCTGGACACCAAGGGTGACCCTGTGCAGGCTGGTCCCTTTCTGAAGGGTGCAGTCCCAAAAGGCTCAATAGGGGATTCAGGGCTGGTAAATGGTTTCTTTGCTGTCACCACTGCGGAAAGTGATTCATGGTGCTATGCCACATATCCCACCACTGGCTGTGCTGTGCCCCAGGACAGCAGCTACGCACATAGCCCTTCAGGCTGACCAGCCCTGCCCTAGGACACAGCTCTTGCTTTGCTCTCCCCGGCAATTACTCCATCACTGGATTTTCAGCCCCTGGAGGAGAGGCAGTCAGGGGCTGTAAAGGAAACATTGACTGAACACTGATCATACCCTTGAGAAGGGTTACTTTGCCCTTCTCACAGAGTGTGGCATCAGCAGCCGGATTCCACCAGGTCCACTCAGACTTGCTTCTGACTAACCACATGGTCTCAAATGCTTCCAAAGGCTGCTCAGCCTTCGGAATAGTGCTCCCCTTTGCTGGGTCACCTCTGTTAGGAGACATAAATGGAGGCAGAAAATGATGCCAGTGTTGGTGGCCGAGATCACAGCTGAGCTCAGTTGCATTTTTAAGTGACCTTCACCTCTCCTGGTCAGGCCCAAGGCACAGACATTGGCACATCTCACTGCTTGCAGGAGCAAAAGGTTTATATCTTCTGGTGGAAAGTACATGATATAATTTTTCTCATGCTAAGGGTGACCCTGGAATAAAAAAAAGACAAATAAGAAGCTCTGACCTTTCTGAGTTAGTGGCTTTACATTTCACCTCCCTGGCACACAGACCACAAGCTTTTCAGTCAAGCTATAGATTGTTTTTCCTTCCTTTAAATACTCTGAATACAGTAAACGTTTTAGCCTTTGTCATTCCTCGGCTGCCTTGAGAAAATCGATGCTCCCTGTGGTCCCTTGCCCCTCAGCTGCCCCTGGGTCAGAGCCGGTTTCCAGAGCTGCAGGAGCCGCTTCCAGAAGTCGGGAAGGCGCGGGCAGCGCTCGCCGCTGGAGCAACGCTGCTCTCTGCTGGGGAAGCGGCGCTCGGGCACGGGGGCGGCGCCGCGGTTTGGGGTCCGAACGGCGTATCTGGGCTGGCGTGAGTGAGCCCTCCGTGTGTTTGCCAGGTAAAGTAATGCTTGTGCTCGAGAGGCAGCCGGACACAGAGCATTCCTACAAAGACACGTGCGTGTCCAGTCCCCTTCCAGCCACTGCATGCTCAGCAGCAGAGATCAAAAGCAGATTTCCCCAGGGAGAAATATTCACCCTTTGACCCAGCTGCTGTGTGCTGCTGATTTGCCTTCCACACACGGGAGGAAAGTGGCCTAACCCTTCGTTCCTGCCCCAAGGTCTTTATTCCCTTGTTCTCAGTGTCTTCATCCACTCTTGACTCCCATCACAAGCAGGACCAAGTCTCGAACTTGCTCTTGGATGGATTTCTGCTCCCTTTGGGCCACCTCCTCCAACAGCCCCTGCTACCTATTTAGGTTTCAGTATTTTAGCACTTCAGTAGTGTCCTGAGGCAAGGCAGGAGCCCCTAGATCTTTCTCCCTCTGCTGCTCATCAGCCCTGAGCATCAGCAGTGGTTCCAGGGGATCAGCCTCACAAGTGCCCACCTTCAGCTGCTGTCAGTGATGTGGTTACAGCTGGGCCTGGTCACTGAATTAGATGATGATGCGCTTTCAAGGATCTCGGGCATCTCAAGCCTTCAACATTTTCTACAGTTCTCAGCAAATCTACTGAGCTTTCCCCTAATTTCTGGTTTCAGGAGATATCTCTGGGGATTTCAGTGTTTCCCATTTTTCCCAACCATCTCCTGGATGTGGCACCACATGGAGCAAATCCAGGCGAAGATAAAATTTCCATGTCGTCACGGAAAGAGTCTTATGACTCTTGCTCTTACCCTCACCTCTGCTTTTGCTGCACAGAAGACCTGTCTGCAGCCAGTCCCTGTGCAACAGGGGGGTTTGCAGCACCAAGCCCCCACTTCCCTGGGTCTGATTCCCTTTCCCTTGCCAGAAAGACGCTCTGCCACTCAGTCAAGGTGTCATTCCTTAAATCCCCTGCTCCATGCACCTGAAATGTGTCCTCTCCAGAAAAAGTCTGGGATTTTTCTGGCAATGTTTGATGTCAAAGGAAGAAGTTGCAGAGCCTGCAAATGTCCTGAGGCAACTGCCTCTCAAATTGTTTTTTCCACAATGCCTGGCCCAGGCCTCCTCCCTGGTATCTGCACCCAGCACCCTGCTGCAGGTCTCTGGTCCCCTTCTACAAAGGCAGCTGGCCCTGCAAACATCACCCCCCTGATGTTTTCCCTTGCAGGCCATGAACTCATCCTCATACTTTCGAACCACTTGATGCTCCCTGGTGTTTGTTTGCCACCTTTCTTCGTCCATGTGTCCCCTATCTCCTTATGTGGTGCTTTTCACCCAGGACACAACACCTTTCTCATTTGTACCATAGGCAAAATTTGCTGCACCTTGGGTTCTTAGCATGTATATCAGTTTCTTGGGAAGCAATACTTTTCTTTCTTTCAGAAGGCCTGAACTTTTAAATACTAAATTGCATTAATGTCACTGGAATAAAGTGGTGCCTGTGCAATTGGTTGATTGAATATAGGCTGCTCATCATTAACAGTGGTCAAAAGCAGTATACGTATTAGTCCCAGGTGATACGTGATATGACAGATGATAGGTTTGAGCTTTAAGTATAATGCTTTTGGAACAACTGGTGTCTTCAAGGAGTATCTGTGAGTTCAAAAATAAAATAATTCGAGAAAACCACATGCAAACAATTCAGACAGGTGCAATGGTGTGAAAAACGACCTCACCATGGTGTTCTCATTGAGGTACCTCTGCTGTCTTCTCAGTCAAGTATGCTCTCTTCCAGAGGCTGGGAGGAGTCAGGGCTCAGGGGTTATGGTCTGGGTCTAGCTTAAATCAGGGTTAGGGTGTCAGAGGGGCAGAGACCTTGCATCGATATCAAAAGTTATGTGTCAGATCAAAGGTCAGGCATTTGGATCAGAGCTCACTGCTCACAGGTCAAGGATTATGTGTCAGGGCCAGGGGTCACAGGTTGGTATCAGGGGTCGTGGTTTGGTGTCAAAGGTCGTAGGTCAATGGCAAAGATATGGGGCAGATGCAAAGGTAACAGGTCAGGGTTAGGTGTCACTTAGGGGTTTAAGGGTCAGGAGCTGGGGTCAGGGGTCACTGATCAGTGTCAGGGATCAGCATCAGAGATCCTGACCTCTGACTCCTGGTCAGGTGTTTGGAGCAGGAGTCATGGGTTGTGGGTCAGGAACAAAACTCAGAGATCAGGTGAAAAGTCTGGGATCAGGGGTCAAGTGTCATGGTCTAGGATCAGGGGGGTAGGAGCTTTAACACCCATTCTGGTAGGTTATGTGTTTGCCCAAAACAGTGCTTGTTTTGTCAAACCACAGGGAATCACACTCAGACCTTTCTAATTTGACCAACACTTGGAGAATTGCTTGTCTTGGAAAATTGCTCAGGAGAAAGTTAAACACCTACTGAACTACATCTGAAAGACATCTAAACTGAAAGGGAGGGGAAGAACCTAGCAAGTCATCCCAGTTTCCACTTCAGTCAATGGAAAGACTCATATCCTCTTCTCTGAGAAACAGCAAGAGACTAAAGTATTTAAATATGGCCACGGGCTCTCAGCAGAAAACTTTGGCTTTGGGACAGACTTCTCTGGCATGCCACTAACATCTTTCCATTGGGATAGCCATACCATTGTACAGAGGCACCATGTGGGAGATCTGTTTACTCCTTTCCCCCTCTGTGAACATGACCTTGTACTTGTTGAGCTCAGAGCATTACTCTGTTGGCACTCCACCTAACCTTTGTCCCTTGACTATTCCTATATTATTATTGTCTTGACCTTATGCAGACAGGGATACAGCCCTATCCTGCCTGTTTACAGTGAGACTCTGCAGCATTATGGGCTGATGATGGGAGAGAACACTTTGGTGGTCACTGTCTCAGGAGGACAAATTCACTGCCTGTTTGTAAAATGCTGCAGGAGCCAGTCTGAGAAACAAAGCTTTCAACCATCCTTCTTCACTCCATTCTCCCCTGTTAATCAAAAGACACTCAGGCTTTCTCTTTGCCTCTGCCATAGCTTGAGACAAAAGATTTGGAAATTTCTGTCCCTCTGCACTTGGAAACAGTGGAAAATGCCATTTTGGAAAGGGGTTAACAAAATGTCAAACAGAGAGTCCAGTCCCTGCAAACATTTGCCAAATCCTTGCTGAAACACAAGCTGTCCCAGGGAAGCATTTTTACTGCATCTCTTCATGTCAAATAAAACACACCTCTGGGTAAGCTTGTGTTTCGGTATTTTTAATAAGAGAAGATATTATATCACTACTGAGGAAATAAGGATTTTGCATTTTTGGAACAGACTGCCAGCAAAAGGAAGACAGATATTAATGGAATCCTCTTCAGGAAAAAATGGGGAGAAACTGTATTGGAGTGAGAATTTTGGCAAATCTGGAAA
>VWZD01002602.1:1159-28434 GCA_013396695.1 Sakesphorus luctuosus
CTGGCATGTTATATGTAGGAGTAGATAAAAGTGAAGCTGTTACTAAAAATAAAGTCCTTTGTCTTTGGTGAGCTTTCTGATCACTCTGCAGCCTGTGTGTCTCTGCCTCCTCGACCGCTGCAACGCTGATCTACATTACCCCAAGAAAAGGTGACCCCAATACTCCCCTAGCACCAAATGTAAAAACAAAAGAGAACAACCCACAAAAGCTGTAGGTTCCTCTTGGTGCAGTTCTATTTATGGACAGTGTCAGTGTCACACCTTGGCTGGCTACAAGGTGAATTCTCAGTCTTTTCCCAGCGAGGCAGAGACAAGGAGTGAACACTCATGTGGTACAGGATGGAGCCTTTTTCATGGAGGAAAAAAGCAGACTCTCTTTCTCTCCTTGTCCTTTGTTCAAAAAGAAGGGAAAGCTGGGAATGGAGGAATGGTGATAATTCCCAGGAAACTCCTTGCAGTCTAAGTCGGTCCCCAGGAAGAAAATGTCTGCAGCATGTCCCGAAGCAACCGAGACTCTCTTCATATGTTTTGTATGCCTTGTAACACTGATGTTGTTCCTCCTGGGATTTCAAAGAGGCTTGCTCAGATGTAATTAATGAATGTAGAATGGATGGTTCTCTCCTGTGATTATTATGTTTCTTTCCGAGGATGAATATCAGTGAAGAAATAACACTAAAAAAAATCAATCAGGTAGAAATACGCAAATGTGAACTATTTGTTCATAATGTTAAGATTCAGGGGAAAATAAGATTTGGCAAAAATAGGGTAAATATGGCTTCACTGATCCTGTATATTTATGTGGTAGAGAGAAAAACCGCTAAAACATGGATTATCTATTCTTAACAAATGGGCAGGCAATACAGTCTTGACACCACAAATGTAAGCATGCGTGTTCTTTCGACAGTAGCTCTTGGTTCGTTTGTCTGAAGGCATTGTCTTCCAAATATCCCTATGTTCCCTCATAAGCTGCAAACTTAAGACAAACTAATTTTCTTCTCTTCAGATGTGGTTTGGAGTTCTCTGGCAGATAGGATGAAGCTAAACCTTTGACAGATTTCCAAAAACAAACTGTGATGTTCTGATGCACTAGTGATCCCCATAAAGTGTAAGTAGGACAAGAACTACTAGAATTAGGTGGTCATTTCAATTATACCACATTCTCCATTTTTTGGCTAATCTTTTTTGTGTATTTTTTTCCACCTGGCTGCAGCACTCTCTTCTTCACTTCAAGAAACAAAATCTCTCATCTCCCAAAGTACCACTATTAGTCCACTTCCAAGATCATGGGTGGCCTACTCTGTGTGCAACAGAAACACTGTAAAACTGACATAATGAGGAGAAGAGGAAAAAGTTTATGCAGGAGCAAGGACACAAAAGACATGTGCACTGCTCATATCTTGACACAGGGTTTTGCCAGAATCCAGTGATCAAAGCAAGGTTCTACATCCCAGGAGAAGATCCTCTCTATTTCTCCCTGTATAACAGAAATTGCTTCCAGGAGTGTATGCTTTCACCATGTATAATAATTTTCACAGAATCACAGAATATGCTGAGTTGGAAGGCACCCACAAGGATCATCAAACCCAACTGTTAGCCCTACACAGGACCATCCTCAAGAGTCACATCATGTGCCTGAGAGCATATATTTTTAAAAAAGAATTTTCCAAATGTTAATGAAAAGATCTACATAGACCTTGTAAACTGGCACTTTATGATCAGCACAACAGGCTGATTCCTCAAGTTGCCTCCTTATGGTGTTTACCTGTACACTTTCCTCTGTGACCTCTGTTTTGATCCCCTACAGGAAACTAAGTCTGTGTAATCCCATTAGAGACTTCTCTGTGTTTTGTTTGATATATTTTTGCCACTTATCAAGAATGTTACATTCCATAGCTATTTCTTCCCTTGGATTGTTTTACCATAGCCCTCTCCTTGCTAGATTGGTCTTTTTGCTTTGCAAATTACTTAGGAGAAAGGCATTAAAGATATGTCCAAATGCTGTATTACAAAAATGTCCAAACAAACTCTGTGTGAGTTTCAAAAACTGAATAGAGCGGCATTAAATCTACATCAGTCTTGCTGAGAGGCAAGGTATGTTAGCATGAGTGCCTTATCAAATTCAGAATTTGAATGGTTTGTATCTCATCATTTTCAACGTGAGCAGAAAGAGTTGAAGTTGCCTGCAGTATTATGCACTGATATATTTTTACTGTATCCCCCTGAAAGTTGTAGTCATTGTTGATAACATGACATTTATCAACACTTCCACTCTCAATCTGCACTGGTAGGTTTTTTGTTTATTTTGTTTGCTTGAGGTTTTTTGTTTGTTTGGTGTGTTTTTACCCTGATCAGAAGACTCTAGCAACTTTTGTACTGAGATAGTATGGCATGGTGAGAATACCAACTATCTGTCTGAATATAGTATATGACAGTCTTAGTTTTCTGTGGTTTTCACACATAATGTTAGTCTGATGATATCCTGTATGCCCCTTACAGGTTGATTTTGTCACAGGATGAAACAGGAGCTAGAATGTGCTAAACAACTTCAAAGGTGTCTGGCATTTTAGCCTTTATTGGACAGCTGAGTATAAAAGTTAAAATCCAAAAACTCAGTTGTAAATTGAAATGAAAGTGGTATTTTAAACTGTTTATATCACAACTGAATCTGAAACATCTTTCCCACATTTTTTGACATGTGTAAATACATTCCCAATCCATTTGTGCAGGGACTCTATATCATATATCATCTGTTAGGTTTTTTCTCCATAAATGGAACCTAGTTTTAAGAGAAAACTCTTTTAGTGGACAGAAAACATATGGTAGTCCTCTTTATCATGCTGTCATAGTTTTGGCCTTAGTTTTAGCTAGACCTGAGTTTCACAAGCCCAGATAGTCCTATGTAGATTAGAGGGGACAAGAATCACCTGACTTAAGCAACCAAAGAGATATTTCATATCATCTGACATCACAGTAAGTATAAAAACAGATGTAAGAGGTGCTTAGCTCAGTCCCCTTCATGGCCAACATTGAGGGACTGTTAGGTCTTGCCACCACTTCACAGCTTTTTGGGTTGGGAAGTAAACCTTTTTTTTTGGTCATTTTTTCTCCTCTCTTGCTGAGTGTCCTTTGGGGGGAGTCTTTTGGGGTGTTTTTGTGGGCTGAGGTGATGGAGATCTGTGTTGTTGGGTGGGCAACTTGTGTGGAGTTTGCATTTGTATGTATGTGTTATATTGTAGTTGGTTTTTAATTTTCTCTCTTCTGTGTAAATGCAAAAACCTTGCCATGCAGTTGGCATTTTGTCAACTCAACCTGACACATACACACACAGACATACACGCTCATTCAGCTATGTAGATGCATTTTCCCAAGTGTATGTGCTCCAACTAATTCAAGAGATGAGTTCTGGGAAACATTTCACTAAACCAAGAGCTTCCTGATTTACCTGGAAATTGCAAAACAACTTTGTGTATGGAGTTTTGGCAGAACAGTTGTCTCACAGAATAATTTACCTTGATCTCTGTTTCAAACCCCATACAATGCAAGGTCAGCTTTAAGGTCAGTTAAGCAATCCCTTAACAACCCCTTAAAAACTTCCTAGTGAAAGAAGGATACATCCCTTAATGTATTCTCTTACAAAGTGTTTTATTTTTTGAATCCAACAGGATATTGTTCCATAACTTCAGAAATAGATGCTATACAAACAGCTAAACCAGATACATGACTGTAGCTTATTCTGACCTTTGAGACCAAACACAAGAATCATCAGCTACTTTGGGTTGGTAGTATCTTTGAGACAATTCATAATATTTTTTAAGATTTTTTTTTCTGCAGACACTGTTTCACTTTCTTAGACACCACCACCTACACAAGAAGAAACCCAGCCTGTCAGCTACAAGTGTCTATGAGGCAGCTTCCTGTCTTCCTCCATTTGCTCACGAGTATACCTTGCTATTTACCTGACGTTCACACAACAGAAAAAGCATTTAAGGAGAAATTGACTTCTAACATTTATGTTGACCACAATTGACTTCAAAGTGGATTCAGATAGAGGATCAAGGTGTTTACTTCAGGTCAGTTGCTTCACCTTCTGTTTGTTTTATGTCCAGCTCATGGACAGCTCCAGTTTGTGGATGGCTCCAGCTCATTGCAGCTTCAGCTCGTTTGCCTTCAACTCAGCTTTGGCTCTGGCTCATTCACAGCTCTGATGTTTCTCCTCTGATTTATTTTAGGTCCACCTTGTAGATGGCTCCATTAATTTCAACTTGGTTTGTCCACAGCTCTTCTTCAGTTCCAGTCCATTCCAGCACCCAGTCCATTTAATTTCTGCTTGTTAAACACTCTTGGTTTTGGACAAGGCTGTAAACCACTAGGTCCTGCCAGGAGAACCAGCCCCAGCTACTGGGCGGGCTGGCATGGCAGGATAGGTCACTGAGGCAAGAGCAGTGGATGTTGTCTACCTTGGCTTCAGCAAGGCTTTTTTTCTCACTGTCTTCCATAACATTCTCATAGGTAAGTTCAGGAAATGTGATTTAGATTGTATGGACAGTGAAGAGGACTAACAACAGACTGAATGGCAGAGCTCAGACAGTCATGATTGGTGGTGTAGAATCCCAGTGGGATGTCTTGGTGGCCAGGAGGGCCAATGGTATCCTGGAGTGCATTGAGGAGAGTGTGGCCAACAGATTGAGGGAGGTGATCCTGTTCCTCTACTCTGCCCTAGTGAGGCTCCATCTGGAGTGCTGTGTCCAGTTCTGGGCTCATAAGTACAAGAAAGACAAGGAGCCACTGTAGAGAGTCCAGCAAAGGGCTAAAAAGATGATGAGAGGTCTGGAGTATCTCTTTTATGAAGAGAGACTGCAGGAGCTGGGTCTCTTGCTCTAGAGAGAAGACTGAGAGGGGATCTCACTAATATGTACAAGTATCTTGAAGGCAGGTGTCAAGAGAATGGTGCCAGATGCTTTACAGTGGGGCCCAGCAACAGAACCGAGGAACAACAGCCATAAACATAAAAAGGGAAGTACATGAAGTCTCCCTGGAGATATTCAAAACCCACCTGCACACGTTCCGATGTAATCTGCTCTAGGTAACTCTGCCTTGGCAGGGAGTTGATGATCTCCAGAGATTCCTTCCAGCTCTAATGATTCTGTGATTTTGTGTTACTGGTGATGTGATGTGAATTCGTTGCTCTTATGTATTTGTTGCAATTCTTAATGGAAAAAGGAAGCAACAAAAATAACAAAACTTGAGGAAACTTGACCAAAGTTGCTACTTTGAGAAAAAAGCCTGCACTGGCTAGGGGTCTTCACCATGAAAGATGGATGTGGAGTATTTTTTAGATATTTATAAAAAATTGCAACATCACAGAGAGGACCAGTAAGTGATGTTTTATTAGAACGTTAAAAAAAACAAACAAACCCAAAAAAGCCCCAAACCAACCAAAAAACCCCAGAACCATAACCCTGTAAAGTTTGTTTCCACATTAAGGAGCTTAGTCTAAATCAGTTTGAGAAGGTACTAACAAGTACATGGAGGACAGATGAAGTAGTGACTTTTGAAAACAAAAATCTAGGTGAAATTCAAAGTTCAAGAAGACCTTAAATGAAATCAGGAGGATAAAATGGGAGAAGGCTCTTTCCTTAACCAACTATAGTTGTTTACTCTCACAGACTAAATTAGGTGAGATGCAACTTTTGGTCTGATCACACAGAGCTTTTCATCTGTAACACACTGTCTATAAAGGATAGACCAATTTACTTGCCTTGCAAATACATACTTAATAAGCATAAAGTTAAAAAAAGCTGGAAAACCATACTTGTTTTCTTCTTTTATATTTTAGCACTTTTATTCTGCATTTACCATGTCACTGATAGGAAAGATTGTAGTTAAACAAGCAGAGAAGTTATTTCAGATACCACTAACAAGGTATTTCCATTAATCAGATATCTGGCAAAATAATCCCAAATTTTCTTTTGGAATGAATCCGGAGGATTTTAGTATTTTGTAAGTGCATTCTGCTAGGTGAGTGACTGTATAGCAGAGACTAATATTTACTCAACAGCTTGCAATTATTAATTGAAATAAAATAACAAGGTCTTCTTGAATTTGTCTTTCTAAGCCTTTGAGGAAATATAGATTAGAACACATATATAAAAAAATGAAAACCTCTAAAGCCTTGTGTTAGACATTTCTGGGAAATTAAGTGCAACTTTCATAATACATTATAAGTAAACAATGAAAAATAAATTCTAGCATTCTAAAAACTTCTGCTTTATTATTTGTAGAACAATAATGATTCCCATTGGAAGAATAAGTCTGATGCACTTAGTTAACTTTGTTAGGGAATGTGGAAGGGGAAATAAAAATTGTAGGAAAATCCAGTCAACCATCGTTTCTCCATTTTTTCCTGTGTCATATCCATCCCTGTGAAAAAATCCACTCTCCCTCACCTTAAAGAGATGGCAGTTTACCCATTTTCTCAAGAGTGTGGTTAATCCATTACAGGATACATTTATATTCCTAAACTTAACAGCCTTGGTTATGAGGCAAAAGTGGTTAAGGGACATTGAGATATAGTGACTGCATTTTAAATTTAAATGAGCTATATATTCTTGCTCTTGACTATTTATGGATGGAATAGGAGGTAGAGCTTTTTATGCACATGGAGAAGAGTATTGCCAAAAATGTTAAATGACCAAATAGCTTAGTGTTTCAAAAAACAGTTTTCTTATACTGTCTCTGGAAGAGATACCGTGGCGTGAATCTCTTATTCCCCAATCTAATGTTTTTATTATGATCTGCCACAATAAAACTTAAGATTGTGTTTCCCAGCATTGCTTTTGGGACACAGAATTTTTTAGAAAAGGTTAAGTTCCATTGCTTCAGAAAATCTGCCTGCACACTCTCCTTTAAAGAAAGACTGAGAATCTTTTGGAAAAAAAAAAAAAAGCTAAGTTGAGGATGCGTATTGTGTCTGGCTGTTGTAAAAGATACCATTTAAAGAGATGATCATAATTGCTGACATTCATGCAGAGAGCTGCTTATAAGGAAAAAAAAAAAAACAAAACCAAAAGCAGAACTCAGGAACAGAATGAAAAAAAAACACCAAAGAAATTAGGATTTACATTGATTACTTGAGCAGTAATAGCATTCAAAGCAAGTTAGTCAGAGGAATATTGGATATACTCCTATACTGGAATTACAATTTCCAGTTCTAAATTTTAATATTTTGTTTCAAAATTGGTTGGGTTTTTTTTTTTCTTTCTGTTTTGTTTTGGTTTGTTTGCAATGTAGGGCCAGAAGGTGTCAGAGCAATCCATAGTGCCAAGTCACATATATGTTTCTTAAACTGACGAATGGAACATTTTTTATTGCAATTTTTATTTCTTAGAGAAGATGAGAAGTTGGGGATAAAAGACAGGAGTCGATTCATTTATATCAAATAGTACCTGACTTATAAAGTCTTATGATGAAATTAATGGGAATTATAGTGTAAAGTAATGTTCCCCATAAGGGTATACAGAATCTGTGTTATGCATAGTAACATATCTGAATGGTTTGGGCAAAAAATGACAGCTGAGAACTGGCATACTGACAATGAAGCAGCCTAAACAGCTAGCTTGAAGAATTGGCATTTCCTTCATTCTTTTGTCTACGAGAGCATCTTGCAGATGAAATGTTAAGGATGTATATGTTGCAAAATTTTTGGTTAAATTCATAATTAAGTTAGGGAGACGGATAACAGTCTCTATGTGTTCTATATGTTTATTAAATTGAAAATCAGTATTTTGCATTATAATAGAAATGAGGTACAGGAGACTCAATACAATTGCTTTTTTTCTCTGAATGTCACAATGAGGATACTAGATCTTAGATTTTTTAGGTATCAGTTTAGTATTAACTTGGATTAATGAATTACTGGATTATTGCTTGATCCATTTAGCAGTGCAAAAACCTTTGACTCAGGGATTTGGAAGATTGGTTATTCCTTTTGTCAGCTCCAAGAAAGCTTTGGATAAGAACTCCAAAGAATATATACAAAATAAAGCATTATATATTTTTTAAAAATTGAATTTACTTGTAGGGAAATGTTTGAAGATTATTCTAGAAAGGCAATATTTGTGCACCCCATGAAGTGTTCTGTGACTGCTAGGTAGTGAAAAGCAGAGCTTAATTTCACTGAACCAAGATGTAAAACCACAGCAATTCAGGCTGAAAAAGAATATTGAAAAGTGAAGGGAAAGGAAAAAAAAAAAAAAAAAAAAAAAAAAAAAAAAAGACAAAAAAAAAAAAAAAGGAATATATGAAAAAAAGACACTTAGCTTAAGAAGCAGTATTTGAGGTTTTCTTCTTTTTTTTTTTTATTAAAGATAGGATGTTTTGATGAACTTAATTCTGATTCTGAGAGACATCACTACAGATTCAGTGATGTAACAGAGAACAGCTATATTAGACAGAGTAAAAGCAGGATTTACCGGAGTGAATAAGAAAACTAAGGTGCTTTGGAAGATTCTTCAGAACTAGGATTATTTTTTTCTCCATTGAGAAAGCAGTTTACAGGTAGATCATTCATTGAGTCATTCAAAGTCATGCGTACCTCCTGTTCTCAGGCAACTTACATATCACACAAATGGTTTCAGTAATTTCAAGCAAATTCATCATCTGTCTGGCAACTTTGTTACTCCCCAAAAAACTGCTTGCACAGCTGGTCACAGAACAGCAGGAAGGAAGATCTAGCTCCAGACAGTGAAGAGATTTTGTACCAAGAACAGACTAAACAAGAAGTGCTTAGAGCCCTCTTACCCTGGCGTCCTAAAAAGCAAGGCTAGTGAGACTGTACTGCTTGCTTGTGATATGCATTTACACATATTGTCCTGCCTCACAATAACTTTCATTCCAGGCATCATAAAACAGAGACAGTAAATTTTACTCAAATTTGACGAATGGAGTTAGAAATTCCTTTATCACATTTTATGTCTGGATGCATAAAGGGCCCCTAGTAGAGATCAGCTCTCCCTATTCTGGAAATAATCCCTCACAACTCACCAAAGAGTAATGCTGCAGCAAAAGGCCATTTTGTGACAGACAGTAGAGAGAGGAGATGTTTTAAGTGCAAGAAAATCCTTTGTACCGTAAATTTAAATCAAGCCAGGCTTCATTAGTCCTGTTATTCATAGAATTGCTTGTTTCTATAACCCCTGGCAAATGTGCCAGCAAAAACATCCCACCATACTGACCAAAGGATTTTTATTAGTCAAGTCTGATAAGACCCTAACACATATCACTTCTACCCTGAAGCAAAATTAAAAGTCAGGAAGTTGAACTTTGACGTGACACTTTCTTCAAACTTACAATAATTTTGCAGCTCTGTCTGAAGACAATGCATTTATGATGAGAATAATGTTAATAGAGTTTATCTCATTAATGGACATCAGGTGCTGAATTCTGAATGAATTTTTAAGCCTAATTAAAACCACAAAAGGGTGGGGAAACTAAGAGGTTGTTTCTTTCTCCACCAGTTTGTGGTTTACAAGTTTTATTAACACTTTCTCTTTAGCAACTGACCCCTGACACTAGGCAAATGCTATTTAAGAGTAATTTGGCCAAATGACATCATTAGCAAAACCACTCATTACGTATGCTTGCAGAACTGAATCCAAACCCCAAAAAAGATGTTAGACTTTTGGTAAAAACCGAATACCTGGATTTCTTTCACCCATTTTATTGTAATAAAATATGGCAGAGTTCCCTGCTTCATGGTACCCCAAGTATATGAATTTATTTACTTTTCATCTGTGCAGAGGAGATCTATTAGCAGACAAGTTATAGGAGTTCCAGAGCCCATGTCAGCTGAAACCTAAAAAAATGAGAGCTATAAAAATTATTTTAAAATACTCCAAATTTTACGTGGACTTTTTCTTTTTTATATACCATGATAATAGTATGCTGCAGCTTGTAAATAATCTGATTCAGAAAGAATTTATTTTCTGATAAATTAGTGAAATGAATATATTCCCTGGCTCAACAAAATTGGATTTTTTTTTAATCTTTAAGTTAAATATATTAATATATATGTGCAGAAGATTTAGAGAGGTTAATTGTTAAGTATCTTCTACTTCACTGGAATTCAGTTAGAACCAATACATGCAGTTCCACAAACAGTACTAGATACACCATATAATCATTGTAAACTGTTACAAGAAAAACAGATCTTTTTCAGTTTTGATTCCTTTCATATTTGTCATTGTTCATTAAATTTTAATTAAGGAGAGATCTTTGTCTGTGATTGTGTTTCTCAAATTTAAATCAGACCATACTCTCACATTCTGTTAGCTTCACTACATTCACTATATGCATACGTCCCAGGAGGGATAGACATGATGTTCTAATAATTTGTTGGAAGGTATTTCTGAAGTGGCAAGAGCATGATTTCAGTCGCATGTCAATGAGTAGGACATGAGTAGGACACAGGCTTGGGAATCGCTGGCACCTTATACCTTTTGAAGAACTTGATAAACAAAGATTGACAATGTTTATCCCTCTTTTGATATTTCATCAAAAGTTTTGAATTAGACTGATGAACTGGGTAAATTCTCCATGTTACTGTAATCATCTTAAGATGCCATGGATTGACATTAACAAAACACTAATAATAACATTATTTGTGGATAAGTTTTTTCAGGGAAACAAGGATAATGTTGGGAAGACCTAGTGGAATGTAGATTGCATTTTAAATAACAGTTTTGCAGTACGTCTTTCTAGCACATAATTTCATCTATCATGGTTTTCATGGTCTTTTTTTATAATAGATAACAAGATGTTGAATACAACTTACATTTTACCAAATAACACATAACACTGACTTGCTTGTTAACTAAGTTTTTATGTCTTTGTAATGCAGTTTATTAGAGGTGTTCCTTCAAATCTGCTTCAAAAAGACAAATCACCAACAATAACTTTCAATTTCCAATACTGTAAGGATAGCAACAGAAGTCTAAAAATATACAAACCCTTCAAGAAAAGCAAAGTGTCAGAAATATCAACTTTACTTGAAACTTAACTTGATGCACTTTTATGCATGCATAGCGAAATTAGTCTTTCAAAGTTTTTGGTTTCTCTCATAACCCAAAATAGTGAACCATCACAAACTCTCACAAGAATTTGACAATAAAACTGAAGATTACATCAGCTAGGGTTCCAGGAAGATTCACAGGCTGACCTTTTGGTCAATGCCATTCTAAAAGCTTTGTTTAAGCTGTGGGAGTCTGCAGTGCTTGAATTGTTCTGATCTTTCTAATATTTTGAAGTCTACTCATTAGTTCTCTAAAGAGGGAAAAGTACAGGCATCTTTTTCCTTACAACACTGTGCAAAGGAACAGTGAGATACGGGTGTTTTATTTCTGATTCTAACTGGTATACCTAAATTATTTTTTTTTTTTGCTGTAAATACACTTAACATAAGTAATGAATGAAAACAGAAATGGGCTCCTCTCTCTTTTCCGAAAAACTCTGCAGTGTTTAAAAACCTACCTTAAGTATATGAATTACATAAAATAAACCAGTTAATTGGTAATTAATCTGTGGCCAAGTATGATAAAAATTTACCCTGTTGCTGTTGGCTGACCTTATGAGTTACCTGCTCTGAAGTACATAGAAGGATTTTTAGTATAACGTGAAGTGAACCTTACTGTGAAAGGCTGTCAAAGACCTCTGCAGCGCAGGAATCCAGACACATCTGATCTGAGGCTCCCAGTAGTAAGTGACTGTACGCTTGATGATGTAAAGGCCCCTGGCTTGTATCCCCCGCTGTAGAAGTCTTGAATGGAAACAGTCAAATTTTCCATTAAAAAAAAAAAATGCCACCAAAAAATCCCCCCAAGCCCTCCCAAAAACCCAACCCCAAACCAAACAAATATAACCACCACCCCCCGCAAAAAAGGGAGAAAAATAAAAACAAAAACCCTCCAATCCATATAAGAATAGACATTTTCCAATGTGCACCATGAATTGATGGAGTTGAGAGACACAGACTATCTGTTAAACATATGGATTTGTTAGTTGATGTGCTTGTTAAAGACCTAAGTTCTGCCTCAGAACTTCTCAGATGAGAGAGGTTACTTTCATTATTTTGGTGGGGTTTTGTTGCTTTTTTGTTTTGTTTTCCCCTAGCAGGAGCGATTGAGAATAACCTAATTCTGACTGATCAATAAATGAAAGACTCAGCTGAAATGTGAGAGAACTTCAAAATATGATTTTTCCTCAGGGTCTTCCACATTCCACCTGGGAGTCCTTCTTGCACAGATATTGTCTTTCTACTTCTAGGAGGGGAAAAAAGAAAAAAAAAAAAAACAGAACAAAACCAAAAAACAGCTTAGTTTTGTCTATCAGTTTCTCGTTGTTTTTTCTTTTTTTTAAATCAGATCTGTGGAAAAAAATTTCTTAGAGCACAAAAGGATGATCCACAGTGAAAAAAACCCAGTCCAGTGTTGCTGCAAGCTGAGCAGACAGCTCATAGCTGGTATTTTAGTCTGCAAATGAGATACTTTGAGGGTACTGTGAGAGCCCAGTGTGGAGTTTGGGGTGTGCTCCCCCAGTAATGTCAGCCGTCAGCTATTACTGACTTCATGATTCTGTGTAGTACTGTTTTTCTCTGGAAAAGATACATTTATAGTGCATCTATCAGCACCCTTTGAAGTCCTGTGCATTAAGTGAAAAGACTGCAGCATAAACTAAAAGTTAGCTGCATGTTGACAGAGGAAATTCAGTCTCCTGGTATGAGCTGAATGTTCCTTGAATTGTCTAATGAAACAATTTTGCATTATAAGGAGTTCTAAACAGCAATTATATTCATGTGAACAAAAATGTTCTCACACAGGTCTTGAAAAAACAACTTTGGAAATGTCTAAAGCAAACTAGCTAAGTGTTTAATTCTCTAGATACAGCAAGATGTAAGTTCTTGCAATACAGCTTCTTCTTTTTAATCTCTGTGTACTGATGCTTCAAGAGTCTGAGATATGAGAAATTTTGTTAAAGAGCTTATTGTTTTTACCAGTGTTCAGAGAAAAAAGAACAAAGCCAAGGACATAGTTTACATTCGGCATTTAAATAACATTTGATTAGGTGATAACAGTATTAATTACTCACTGGCAGGAAAATAGCCTAGGTAATCAAAAATGTATTTGCTGCAGTGAGATTTGTATTGTCATGAGAAAATATATACCAGATGCAGCTTTTTGAAGAAGGAATCTGGACAAAGTAGGGCTTTTCTGTATCTAGGTGTAGCAGAAGTACTGCCAGCTGGTAAATTGGTTGCATTACCTTACCATCACTGAGCATCCAGCTTATGCTGCACCAGGGCAATGACTACCCACCCTCCTACTAGAGGAAATGGCAATGTTGGCATTATTGTATAATTACTAATAAAACCTTTGCACAGAAAAATTATTTGGTAATAGATATTGCTTCCTAGAAAATTAGCAATAAAATATTATAATGACGCTACTATGTAAGCTATATATTAATAGATTTTTTTTTGAGAATATTGTTTGCTGTTTTCTTTTAACTATACAAGATGGAGCTTGTGGTATTGATACAGTTTGAAAATAAAGCAAGGTTTTACAATGAAGCAAAATCAAGCACCAAAGTAAAATTATAGATTAATATCACAAACATTTACAATGAAATCCATGAACAATAATACTTAATATTTTTATGAATTAGCTACATTCTAGGTGTTATCTGTGGAAGGGTACTCCAGCTCATTCACTGCCACTGACACTGTATGATTCCTTCTTTAACTTTAAAAAAAAAAACACATTTCCAATTGTGATGAAGTTCTAGAACTTTGTTCATTTTGAAGCACAATCTGAAAATCAGATACATATTTATCAGCAACATGTAAAATTAATTCTTTCATATATTTCACTTACGACTTTCAGAATTTTCTTTCAAAATAACCTAAACTCTCATTACAAGGCTGTCAAGAAAATAGTGAAAATGATAGTGTTTTGAAAGTTATCTACAAAGCACGTTTTGTATCAAGGAGCTATTGATCACTTCTCCATGCATATGGGCGAGCCTAGGTGAACCAACATAACTAGCCCATGACTTGGCCTCTTCTGAGATCAGTTCCAGAAGCTTGAGTTCTCCTACTTATGATTTCCAGTTTTTGAAAGAAACATAACACTGAGGAATATATCTTCTCATTCAAAGAGATGGGAGGGAAAATCCTAATCTTCTAGGATGCTGCTAGCACAAACTTGCTTTTCTTTTTATGGTGCAGTGCATGTGGCACTTTTGTTTAATGTGTTATTTAATTGTAGTTTTTGTTTCAGCTGTTCCTGCCAGAGGGAACTCCTTTTTTATGTTTCATTTGTGTGTCCAGTTATTAGAATCATTGCATTAATGCCAGGGTCTTCCCACAAATTCAATTACAACAGCTGTCACATACAAGCAATTAGACATCTGTGCAGCAGCTCCTTCATTGCTGTTGCCTTTTACAATTCTGTTGCTGCAACTAGACTCATAATTTACATGTGCACTGTGCCTTCCTTGCATAGGATCTTGAACGATTAACTGCTCATAACCTCTTCCAAGGCAGATAAAATGGCAATATAGTCACCTTCCCCTGTGGAACAGCTGGCAGAGTACTTGGAGCCTGATTTGCCTGCAGAAGGACAAAGGATAGAAGGCCAATGGCTGACATCAGTTGCACCAAACCTTGTTTTAAATTCAAAAGAACAGAGGGGCAAAGATAGTCAACATGAAGCACATATTTGCTAACCAAGAGGGCAGAAAATGTATTTGAGAGGAAGATGAAAAGGCTGTTTGGATTTGCTATTGGAATGCTGAACAGAATGGTGTTACAAATAAGTGACATATTCCTCCTTTCCATGAAGGAATATGGTGATATAAAAAATTCCTTTGTACTGGTATTTTTATTCAGTACAGAAAAAAAAAATAAAAAAAAAGGCAATCACTCTGCTAACCATGGTTACACAGCAGTACTGTATACATATGGGTGTTTATTAGTGCAGATGTTTGGCTGAAAAGAAATCACAGATCAGATTGAAGTAGCTTTTCTTAAAATGATCAAGCTACTTATCTGAGGGTTGTTTAAGAAGGAATGAGGGAAATGAAACATTCTTTCTTCCCATAAAATTCAAATTGTCTAAATGTTTTCATGTATAATCCCCACCTCCCTCTCCAATTTGTGGCACCAGTCACCGCAGGATGAACAGGTGTGTTATACAACTGTGGGGTGAATTATACTGAATTCCAGCAGTGTTGCCCTGGTTTGAGACTTCACAAAGTACAACATGACTCTCATCTTCAGGTGCAATTTGATGAGCCACTGACTCCAGCAGGAGCACCAAATGAAGAAATTTTTGCCACTTCTCATTCCTGCCCCTGCATTGGAGTTTGACTGACCCTTACCCTTTCTTGGCAGAGGCCAAACAGATACCCAGGGAACATTAAGATTTCAGCGAGTATACCACAGTAATACTAACCTCCATAAGCCTTTGTTCTTCAGAGTCTGTTTTTAACCAAGATCAATTGAGAGTTCTGGATTACACCTTTTCTGACAAAATGAGGAGCACTTTAAAGGCAGGCAAGCAAGCAGAGGAAGCAAGGGAAACTCTTAGATGGATGTGCTACCAAACCACAGTACTAACGTTACACACTAAAAATTACTGTCAGAGACCTTACTTGTTTTGATAATGAATTTTGAGCAATGAATTAGACATTTGTCTTCTCTGGGAGACAGAGAGAATATTGCAGCATAACATAATTAATTATTCCTGGTGCATTTATGTTGATGAAACAAGATTAGCATTTACACCAAACTTTTCTTTTGAAGAGGAAGTGATTTTGATGTTCTTATCATTTAATCTTCCAATCGTGTCAGAGATAAGTCTGTTTTGAAGTTCACGTTTGTAGAAATATGCCAGAATTTTGCGCACATTTCCAGAAATTAAACACAACTCTGCATCTTCTGAGTTATATATTTATTAAAACAAAGGGTTTCACTTTTCTAAACAGAGAGACCACTTGATGGGAAGACTATCAGTAAAATGAGTGGAGAATAACTATCCAGTCTCCTTACTACATTCTTGATAGCAAGGTCCTGCATTCAGTTTGTCATTTCTTCTGAGTTTCAGCAACAGCCATACCCTTTGTCTGGATCTCAAACAGTTATTCTATCACTTCTGACATTTGCTTCTTTATTTGTTCCACAATTCCCCACAATCTTTCTTATAGTCTTAACACTTCCTTCTACTCTTCTCCAGTCTCTGCCTGTACCTGGTAGGTATAGGAAAGTCACCCACTTGAGCAGTGCCAGGTGTGCTCTACAGAGACATTCCCCACCCCTGCACTCTAAAAGGCTATGCTGGCTGCAGAGGTTGGCAGGCAGAACAAGCAAAACAGGAGTTCCTCTGCCCAGCCATGCTCCTTAATAGAAAAAATTAACTGTGAGCAAAACAGGTATCATCCATCACAACGAGCAACATTGGCAATCGGCTTTTGAAGAGGAATTAGGTGTGTTATTTACAAAATCTTCCTTGTTCTCTGCATTTAACATTGTGGTCATTTACTGGGAGAACTCTTGTCTGTGGTGAATTCTGTTTTTCAGGGGTAGAAGGAAAATGCTTCTCTCATCTGTTGGATTTAAAACCACAGTACAATCTGATTGCAGTAATTTCAAATCTAAATATATGATTTCTATGGTAGCAGCCTCTGAAAGGTTCATTTTATGAATAGTGTAATTATGTTTAACATAGGAAATGCTTGTGCTGCTTAGCAGGCAATGTTTCAAAGTAAAGAAATTTTACACGAGAAAAAAAAATCAGGAAACAAAACTCGTTATAGGGCTTCCTCACTTTGTGTAAGGTTGATGTGAAGAAGGACCTTCATCACATCGTGTGATGGTTCATTACTTGGTAAATGAGTCATAAATGTGCCCACTTGTACATCCAACTCACACTGCTCTCAAAATCACAGCAATATTTTCCCTTGATGAATCTCATGGGCACTTATTTTATCTTCCTTGCCTTAACTCCAGTTCTATGCACTGTGGGATTTTTCTTGCAGCACATTTTGTGACAAAAAATGAGAGCCAGTTGGAAGCAGTAGCAGCTCTGGCACCAGAGGTCAAGCACCAAGGTTCTATTTTCCAAATATCTTCTTGTTTCTCTTGTTTTTGCCGAGTGACTCCATTTATAACTATTACCAGCCAGAATGGACAAAACATTATTCTTTGCTGTGAAATATGTAATGCCAAAGCTGCAGCACTTTGCATGGGAGACAAACTAACTCAATGCCAGGCTCACTATGCTTTGCATGCTGTACCCTCATGCTCCTGAGCATAATTTGCAGCAGTTTTGTTATCAGTATTGGCAGATACCCTGCCTGGAGTCGTCATGACAGGAGAATAATGGATACCAGCTGCTTTGGAAGGAACTATTCTGATGTGCAGCAACATGTCTAGATATGCTGGTATTTAGCATGTGATATCTTCCGACAGTGGGGCTTGTTGGTTGGTTTGTTTTGTTGTTAGCTCCTTTTACATTTATTTGGGCTTTTTTTTTTAATAGTAACTAGAGACCAGGAAAGTAGCATAATCAGTGTTTGTAAGAGTCTTTCAAAGGTTTTCAGAATGTTATGAGCAGGACAAAGACATTTGCCCTAAAATGGTAATGCCCATGGTGATGACCATTTAATTCCATGTGTTTCTGCATTGAAAATGACAGCCCTGACAATTTTCCTAATTCACACTACATGAAATATATAATTATATTTCATGCCATTACATGAGAACTTCAAGAAATACATCAGGACTCTATGTATAATTGGAAAGTAGGCAAATATGTCCTAGATTTCTCCTGTTGCTATGTTGCAAATATATAAAATTAAATTCTAAGCTTGCCTACTTTCAAATGTCTATAATTCATTTGGCTTGTACTTTTGGAAGATATGTTTTATTATATTGCATTTTGTATTCAATATGCTTTTTGTGAGAGCTGAAAAAGCCTAGTTCTTAGCTTTTTCCCTCAAGTCTAAGTGCAAGTGGATATAAGTATTTTTAATGGAAAATGTATAAATATGTACCTAAAATTCAAAACTAGAGCAAAGAAATATGAAACAACTGAAACATAGAATTTCAGCTCATATTCTGTAGGAAGCCCTTACTTTGAAAGTACCTCCCATGTACCAGAAAGCAAAAATAGACCCAAGCTGTACTTTTTAGGAGGATTGGCATAGTTTCCTAGAAACAACAGCAAAACTACCTCTTGTGGAATGAATTGCATGACAATTTTCTGCTGGTAATTTCAAAAAAGGGATATTCACTTTAAGGACATAAAAATGCATTTATACCTGCTTCAATGTACCTATCAAGATTAAACTAGTGGATATTTTCAATTATTTACAGCTACAAGGCCTTAAAATGAGCCCTCATGATAATTAATACTAGTGACAATAAAACTCAGATATTTTTACCATTTCATCTTTTCACCTTTTACTCCTTTTAGCAAATGCTTCAAATACCTCTAATGTAAGAAACCCCCCAAAAAACCAAAAGACAAGCAAAAAATGTTTCTGTTTGTCCTTGTTTGTTTTTTTCCCCTTAATTTTGTGTTTTTCTTTTCTCCAGTGATCCCCTAGGTGGACAAGGAGATTCACAATCCATCAATGGCTTCAACAGAATGTATTCGATCTGGTATTGCATCACATAGATATGGACTGTGGATTAGTACAACAATCAGCTGACCAAATTAGAGTGATACCAGATCAAGGGAACATGATTTCACATCACTAAAAAGCACTTGGACAAAAATCCTGGTTAAATGCTTCTTTAAATATGTGTAGTGTGCAAAGAAGCATGGGATGGTAGCTAGGCAACTGTCCAAGAAGCATTCTTCCCTCTGTTGCCAAGCCAGCACTAACACACCACTCACTGAAGAGGGAGCTCAGAATCTGCTCTGTCTTGTCAGAGACTATCAGGGCAAGGCATTTCAATCTGTAGAAACTAAACTTTGTGTAAACAGATTCTTGCAAGCAAAATCAAGTACAAGAACAACCATAGCAAAGGAAAGAAGCATGCAAAAATTGGAAGAGGATTTTTAAAATGTCATCAGAAACACTAATCTTTTCTTGAGTAGAAAAAACTGCCCAACAGTACCAACTCCATTTCCAAATTTTCAATATACAGTGAGATTTCCTGGGGGACAATTGCATAGTATTAAATTTAAAAAAAAAACCCCTGCTATAAAAAGGTAGAATCCTGTTTCCTTAGTCTGTTTATGCTAGGTCTTTGAAAGTGATGTGATGCCTTCAGTGCTACAATTGCATTTTCCTTCTGTAGTAGGTTGGGCTTTAGTTTTAGCTAGGCCTCAAATTAGCAGGCTCAGAGAATCTATGTAGATTAGGAGAGACAGGTATCACCTGACTAAGTAATCAGGGAGATATTTCATACAGATGACGCAAACCTAAGATATGAGTGCAGGAGTAGGAGGTGTTAGTCCAGTTCTATCATGGCTGAAGTACAGGCAGGACACGCAGCAGTTGCCCTGCTGAAGTGGGCCTTGCTGCTACTGCTGCCGCTACTTGCCTTTTGTTTGAATTCAGGGAAGTAGAAATATTTTGTTGTTATACTTTCTGTTTGTTGCTGGGTGTCTTTTAGGGTGTTTATAGATCTAGAGTGATGGAATCTGGTTTTGGTGGGAGGTAGAAAATTGTTGTTATACCTAACTTGTGTAAGTGTGTGTTATATTGTAGTTTTCTCTTATTTTTTCTTTTTTCCTGTATAAACAGTTAGTTTCAGCATAAACCTAGTTTGAAGGTTTTTTTCCCTTTCTTCCCTTTTCTCAGTGAGGAGAAGGAAGCTCTAACTCTGTACTTGGACAGTTGGCAGTTTGCCAGCTCAACCCAAGACATCTTCCATATCTGTCACTGCAATACTGAACAGAGGAAATACAGTTCCTTGGGACTCAGCCTGTTATACTCAGAAAACTTGCAAAATCATACAAACATGTTAATACATCATAACGTATTGTAACACAAGTATAATTTGAAACTTAATGGAGGGGCAGAGAGTCAGGTACATCATTTATTACTCATTTGTCTCTATTGCTTTATATACTAATTAATCTTTTTATCATTCACTCTTGACATACAAGGTGAAGATGTTACAGTTTTGTTCTACTAATTCAGTTACCTTTACAATGGATTTGGAAGGGAATATTTAGAACTCAAGATTGACACTAAAATTGCCTACAGGTGATTCAACTTTGGGTGAGGGCTTGTTTAGCCCTAATAGTCCTCATTCAAAAGATTTCAATCAGCTATTAAATTGTATTGCTTCAGTACAGTTTCCCTTTCTGATACTTTTTTCCTAGAAACTTTCTATTATTTTGTCCTGCAGAATCTCAATTTTAATTCAAAAAGAGTAGTATTTTATATTATTGAAAATATAAGAATGATTTATTTATGTTTCAACAATCACCTTGATGTGAAACACTAATAGAAACATATCTGGTTTCATCTGCCTAAGACAGTGTTTCCTTCCGTGTTTTCATGTCATCCAGTTTTTCTTCATTTAGATACATCAGGGTAAAAAGATCCATGTTCTGTTCTTCAAGAATATTTCATAAAGAAACAATACTGAGTTAGCTATCTCATCTAAAAATGCAGCAAAGAAATAAATTATGTCTGCATTAGGAAAGCCCCTCATCTGAATGCTTGCATTGCCCATAAAGTTTGTCTAGGCACTTTGTTGTTCTCTCTCTTCTAGAACCAGCTATGTTCAGGGTAGCTCTTATAGCACCCGTGCCATGTGCATGTCTGGAATGCCTCATTATAGAACAGAACATGTGAGCTGTCTCTTCTTTGGCACTTGACTATATGCATTCTGCTAAGAAAGTATTCAGCACATCTGAAATTAGAGCATTTACTGTAGAGGGACAACACATCCGGATACCAGGGTTGCCGTGATCTATTGGAAATGGAGACAGAATTGTGAGCATACTTTACTGCCTCATTTAGTAAACATCAGGTTTAGTTTGGGAGTTTGTCAAGGATTTTTTTTTCCTAGCTGTTATTTAATCTGTTTAGGAATGCCTTTATTGTTACTATTGTTAGTATTGTAACATTGCTAATATCTTTAAGGAAATCTGCTCTGATACTGTTCTGAGAGAGTTAAACAACATTAAAAGCATTAGCATGATTAAAATATATTAGTGTATGTTCACTGGGTAGCAACGATAATTAAGCTGCACCAGCAGGAATTTCCTAATGCAGAATTAGGGGCTTGAATTCAGAACAAAAATATTCCTGACAGGCCTGGTAAGGAATGTTTGAGAATATGATATGTGAGCTTCTAAGGTTGACTCGTATTAGGGAATTTATCCTAATATTGTTCACATTGGTAACCCTATGCCAGTACAGTGAAGAGGAGCTTTAAATTAAATCCTGTGGTCCATTATGTTATCTGAATATATCTCCTACCATTTCATAAAAAACTGCCTCAAACATTAGTTTTGAGAACTAATTCAAACCAGTAAAAGTTAAGTTTTGAGATGGAGAAAGCTGGAGACAATTTAATGAAAGGTAATCAAATATTCAGTTCTCTCTGATCATATTCCTATCTGGTGATTCTTTGCAAGTATTTTCATATCACAAGTTGTGGTGGTGTCATCAGCTAAAATGGTATTGAATATTTTTGGACAAGGGTAGAGGCTCAAACCATGCAGTATTAAATGAAGACGTGACCTTGGTATTTAGTTTGAAACAAAACTTCAAGGAATTGAGGTTCTCCATTTTGGGTTCCTCCTTCAAAATCCCTGATTCCATCCTGCTCATTTTACTGGTCCCCAGGCCTTTCTGAAAACATCTGCTGCTCCCATCTTGATAACTGCAGTGTTTCTAACATGGAATAATAAGCATGCTTCATTACGGGTGCACAGCAAGGATAGGCATTTGCCAGAATGAAGCTGCAGATGCAGCTTTAACCCTGCAAGTGCCCACTGAACCACGAATGCCTGTTGAAAAAAAAAATGGCTGAATCTCCTTATGAAAAATAATTAAATTACCAGGGTCTAGGGACACTGGAATTAGCAGACCTTAAAAATCTCTGTAGTTTTCTTGAATCAAGATGTCCTTTAATTTCATCAGAAAGGGTGTCTAATAGTTGCAATACATTTTTATAGCTGCTAGGTCATATCTAGTAGGCCATAATGAGGAAAGTTTGCTCTTGTCAGAGTAAATAACTGAAACACACAGAGGAAAATTATTCATGTCAAGGATTAAAAACCTCTGATTTTTACTTTTTTTTTTCCTTTTATTTTTAAGAGTAACATCTCCTAAAAGGTAGAATCCCAGGCATTAGCTATAGATTGCACCTCCTCTTCTTTCATAAATTATTGTTTCCCTCTCTTAACAGAAGAAATAATATGATTAAATCAAATATCCTTGACTCATGAACATTTCCTTTAGAGGAGGTTGGCAGAGGTCATACTGCTTCATCCAAAGGTCAGTAATAATTTCCCAAAGCTACTGCCATTTTAATTTTATAACTATTGCCACTTTTATTTCACACAATTTTATCATACTGAGACCCCATAGCAATATCAATTATTTCTTCTTCCAACAAGTTCTCAAGTGTTGGGATCCTTCAGTCATCACATATTGCAAGTTTGTTCTGCTTAATTCCACTGCATAAGTATCAGGATGTATACTGACTTATGACAATGGCTTTGTATTTTTTCTTTCTGGATGGCCGAGAATACTTTGTTTCTACTTTGTCAATTAATTACATATCCTGTAAGCTTAGGCTGTGTCTGTTCTTATCCTCCCTTTGTGCTACAAGTTTTCAAACTCCAAGGTATTTTATAAAGTGCAGAACTTGTTAAGGCCAATTTTGTGTGGATTTATTTCCCATGCTTTCTAGCTGTTTCTCAAACTGTTACTACTTCATCTACAGCCTTGCCTGCTAGCACCTCAAGTTTTCGTCCTTACCTCCTCCAGGAAAGCTTTTATCTTTCATGTCCCTGGCAGCACTGCTGAGCTGAAACTGAACCTTTTTTCATGTGGTAGGGCAGTAAACCTTTTACTCTTGTGCCTGTTTTCATGAAACACCAGGATCTTTCAAAGACAAGATAGAGCAGCCTCACATTGCAATGGCCACCTTCAAAAGTATGGTCTGTCACTGTGCTCAGAGGAGATCAGGTCCCCTGGCCACATTGGCCTCCGGGACTTCTCCCGTTGTTTTCCCAAGTAAATTCCTGAACAAACCCAAATCTGGTCCATCAAAGTGCAAAACCATGACTCTACCTTTTATCTCATTTCTCTGAGAATCTTAACTTCTACTATCCCATAGTTACTGATGTGAAGTATGCCATATCTATCCATTCTTCTTCATTTATGAGTAAGCAGTCCAACTAGAAGCATCTTCCTAGCTAATCCAGCAATCATTAATTCATCAGTTAATGAATCATCACGAATTGTCTTTGACAGTCTCCAGAAATGTCCTGCAATGCATGTGCCATAACACATTTTTTCTCTAGTGAAAACTGAGGTGGTAAATCATGCTACTGACTGTAAAAAAATTAAGTCCTTAAATATTTTTACTGAATTCCAGCACTGTTCCTTTTCCCTTTAGAACACTCCATTGGTAAAATATGCAGCAGAAGACCAAGTATATTGAATGAAAACCTCTCTGGGTAACATCATATGTAAACCTACTTAGACATATACTGTTATCTTAATGACCATTATACTGAAAGTCGGTTACACTTATCAATAGTGCAGCAAAAGTAAAACATTTTTGCATTACAATTGTTTGATCTACTAGTAAGTACAGTCTGACAGAAGAAATTTTCTGTATGCATCAGTTAGACACTTCTAACATATGTCTGGCTGCATATACTATTACTTTACAGAATCTTTAAAAGACGTATGCTAAATTTTTGAGCCAAATGCCAAACTGAAGGTACCAAAATTTTGTATTTTTCCTTGACATGATAATATGTTTGCCTAAAACACAAATTAAAATTCAGACTGATAAACTGAGAGTTCTGCAAACAGAATACTGAAACTGGGCCAAAATATATTCTAAAGATAAGCTGCTGGTGTCACATTATTTCAGCAAAGGTAATATTAAAACTAAGAACCAGATGATTCTCATACACAAATGGCTTGTAATGAAATAATCTGTTTTATGCTCTTTGAAGGCAAGGAGTATACAGAAGGAGCTTAAAAATGGTGATTGACATACAGTTCTGGTAACTAAAATCTAGCCTGGGCACAAGTAGTCATATAGAAATCTATTGTTTTGCTGAGCTGTGAGACAAATCTGCTGCTGTGATTGTGTGGCTATATCCTATGACACTTTTTCACTTTATATGGTATCTTTTCCAAACCAAGTGTGAGAATTTTCTTTTAGCTGCACAGAGTGGGCAATAAATCATTGCAGGACTATGAGATTCATGGTGATTGGCCTGTGTTCCCACTGCAAAATTAGGAAGTGATCAGCATATATGAGTGGTTTTGTCCTACTGGGAAAGACCACAGTGGGAGTCCTCAGATCTGTAGAGGAATCTGCCTCTCCCTGAGGGCATGAAGTGAGAAGCAGTAAGCACAATCCTCTCTGACAAGGGTAGCAGACTGTATCTCTGAGCTAGAATGATTTCCTCTGTGCTTTCTGTGACTGGTGTTGGAATAATGACACTACTTTACTATTGTGGAGCGACAGAGTATAAACAAATAGGTGATCTCTAAGGAATTATAGGCATTAATGTTTACCTTGAACACTGTCAAAAAGTTTTCTTGGAAAGATGGAAAACCCTTTTTTTGTTTTTTGAGTATCCTATTTCAAGAGCAAGTACAAGTAAGAACAACCCATTCCAATTGAATATATGTTTATAGTGATAAAACAAGTCCTGCAAAAAACTCACCTTAGTTAAAATGAAAGTATATAAATCAAAGCAAGATTTTTTTTTTTCTACCAAATTTATACTGCATCTTTGGTGCCCAACTGCAGTTACATTGCAACAGAGGCAATTTCCCTGACCCAGCCCCTGCAGGAGAGGGACGAGCATTTGGAACATCTGTCATTTGATGAAAATAGGATAATTGCTACATGCTCCTGGTATTCTTAGTTGAGATAGTACATAACAATTTAGAAAAAAAATAAAAAGATGAAGGAAATGTAGGAGACAGGTGGATGCACAGCAAGGGAAACTCCCCCTAGACTTTCACTAAATGTCAGAAGTGTGTACATATATATTTCTGCAAATGTGCAGGAAATTTAATTTCCTTTGGGTATGACTAGTTGGGGCTAATTTTATGAAATAAACTTATTAGCTCAAGGGGTGATTATAAGAGAAACAAAGAAAAAAAGACTGATATTATGTATTGGAAAAAATATGTTCCAATGAAGAAAATAAAAAAAAAACCAAAACAATTCGTTAGTCAGAGAGTAAAGTTACCACTGGATAAGAGAACGACTAATGTGTTCCTTTGTATAAACAAGGAAAATATAAACAGAGAGCAAACCAAAACCAATTGAATAAAAAGCATTTTGGGGGGAAATTAAGATTATCAAAGTTCTCTCTTCCTCTCTTCATGGAAATAATCTGTATAGATCATTGTTTGAGTATCTTGAGATATTTCTTTCTACTGAAGGAAAAAGAAAAATGAGTTTCAACTGGACTGCTTAGGATTCTGAAATAGAGATTCTGAAATTCTGAAGTAAGAATTGTACATGCAAATGAAACATATGAACATTTATTCATGATATTGACTAAGATGCCTAGCGTGATGCAAATTATTTCTTTATAATCTTTCAGAATCTCTTGACATTTGAGCCTGTATCAGAACTCAGCAAACATCTGCTGAGATAATTACTTATCACAGCCTTGAATACAGCATGCCTGATCACGGAAACTTCCTTAGGACAGTTGTCCACTGTTCAGGGAACATTAGCTGGTCCCTGCAAACCATCTCACTTATCCTTGTTCCTGAAAAGGTCTCAAAACATGGGCATGTATCTGATGCCTTTGATACATTTTTCTTGCTTCTTTAAAGATGTGAGGATGGTTTACTGCATAGGGATTTGGACAGCATGAGTCCATATAAACCTACCTTTTGGTAAATTGCTTTTTTATTAGTACCCTCAATATATATATATATTTTCAAGAGAAAACAAGTTAGGTTTTGTTCTTAATGTTATAGTATTCTTTCTATGAATTTTCAAAAATTTTGTGTCATGAAGCAACAGCACTTAATGAACTTCACCAAAACATTAGCTCTACCTTCCTCAGTGCCTTACTTCTACCTGTAGATCTCCATCTGATACTTCAAGAGAAAGTGAAAACCCATTCCCGCTTTTACCTGCTTAGTTAAGATTCTGTGGATGAAACACCTTTTTTCAACCTTTTCAATGAAGTACTTGGACCTCTAAAATGCGAGATTTGATTGTTAATCCTCCAAGTCAGGACCTCAGTAACAAATTCAGCCTTTATTCCTCTGTAAGGGAGAAATACAAAAGTGATGCTCACTCTGTCTCATTCACTATATTTCCATATGCTTTCCATTTCATTCTTTCTAGACACTGACTATGAATAGTTTGTAGATTGTAGGGACCTATGGAAACTTGCTATGAGCCTTTAGAAGAAGAGATAGAGGAGAAACGTAGGAAAATATCTCCACTGTCAGTTCCTCATGAGCTGCAGCTGAATGGCAGAAGAGATGCTTTAGGGAGTTCCTTGGAATCATCCTCCTTTAATTCCATATTTCAGGTCTATTTGTATCTTCAAGAGATAAAAGACATTTTATTTCAATCCAAACCAAACTACAACTTTCTCTGGATGAGATGAATAATGTCCTGAAGCCTTTTTTCCTGTCCAATAGAACTGGAGATAACTCTGCCCTTGGGAAATGATGGGAAATGTGTTTCACTCCTTCCTGAGCACCTTCAGAAAAGTAATCTGGTTTATCAGTCAGTATCTGAATGAAGAACCCCTGATTTATATCATACAGTTTATTATAGATAAGTACAAATCAAATTTAGGATCTTGTAGAGAAGGGACCCAGAACAAGTTCCAACATCTTTATCTCACATCCAGTAAAGATAGTCACTGGGACTACTTGCACCCTTCTAGAGTTTATAGAGCATCCAATTCTTCTTCTGACTGTTTGGGACACAGAAAGACTGAGACACATCCTGACAGAACAAAGTGTGGAGAAGAGGTGATGACACTGCAATACAACCAAAAAAATCA
>VWZD01002602.1:28463-53353 GCA_013396695.1 Sakesphorus luctuosus
ACATTGGTAAGAATCACAGCCTCCCCTCCTGCAAACAACTTATCATGCTGCCTTTTCAAATCACCTTTTTTAAACAATGTCCTTAGGTAGTGAGATGCTTAACCTATATTCACAGTTTTTATTGTTCACTCTGATGCTTCTCTTCTCTGAGGATCAAGTTATCTCTCACTGTCTGGTTCACTATGTAATAAGATACAAGAAAAAAAAAAGCCAGAACTAAAGTATCTGTGAAAGGTGTTGAATGTTGTTTTCTTGTAAAGGTGTCACTTTCAAAGGTAGCACTGTCTTATGCTTCTGCTAGTTGAGGTTTATATTGTAAATTCATCTGCTGTCTCCCTTTCTATGCTAGACACTCACCAAACAATGTCCTAGTTTATCTATTATGTGGATGTTCTAAGCGAAAGTAATTTCTTATTAACTTTAACTAGTCAACCTTGGGATAATATTTTACTTCTACAGAGCATTATGTTATCAAAATACAGTTCTCATTATCCCATTCTGACAATAGTTTTGAACATTTAAACATAGATGAATGGCAGAATTGATGTTATTAAGTTGAGAACGCTAGAGTCTGAATCAGCACAGGCTTTCCTAAAGCAGTTTTACGAGCTCAGTGCATCAGAGAAAGTTGTAGCATACAATACAATATGCTCAGTTTTTACATGACAGTAAGAACTATAGGAAATGTTTGATACAAGTGTAGATTTTTGCTTATAATTTGATAACTCTGTCATCCAATATTTTCATACGTCCTCCACACCCAAAAAGGGATTCCTTGTTTTCACTCCTCTCAGGAATGAAGTATCCAGAAGATAATACAGGTCTAAGACACCAGAATACCTTAAACAAAAATATTTTCAGTGACATAGGACATATGATTTACTTGAAAAAAAAATTGTATTAAGCATTACTGAGTTCTTACGTTTTACTTATTATCATTATCTTAATATATGCTTACTCATTAGTAGTAGATCATTAAGGTCTAAAATTGGAGGACTAAATAAATTTCAGCTCTAGTAGGAATAAGGGTTTGTTCTTCAAATGAATTTTTTGACTTTGAATTTGAATTTTTTGCCTTAAAAGCAATTTTTGGCTTGCATATGTAAAGATTGCATATTTTTATAATACTTTCTCTAATATATACCACATATATTTCACTCTGCTAATGTTTATAATGATAGCTGTCTGTTATCCATAGCAAAGTGAAAATCTAAACTGGAATTCTATATATTTTGGGTGGGTAACTTCTAATAATCTTCCTAAAATCAGGTTAGACAGAGAAAAGAGCACAAGATTACGTATTTTCTTCATACTTGGAAGAGACAATATGAGTCTCTATAACTCCTTGAAAGGAGATTGCAGCGAGTAGGGTGTCAGACTCTTCTTCCAAGAAACAAGTGATAGCGCAAGAGGAAACAGACTCTAGCTGTGCCAGGGGAGGTTTGGATATTGTGGGACACTGGATTATTATATTATTGGCTCAGACTCAACTCACGTGTGTGTGTGTGGTGGAGGAAGGGACAGGTCAAATTTCACAAAAGTGAGATGATGCCTTGTCCCACATTCCAGCCCTTTGGACTCTCCTTTGGCAGCCCTGGGGCAGCTGTCAGTGAGAAGCGGCACAGGAGCACTGTCTATAGCATGCCTGGGAGCCCCTGACCCAGCCCCAGACTAGCTGGCACACCAGCTGACGCTTCCAGCATCCCAGCTGGAAGTCCCACCGGGAGGTTGAGGATGTGGCCACAACAGGGGCCAAAGCAAGTAAAAGCAGCAACACGTTCTCTCCACATTGTTCAAACCCTGCCATCTGGACACATGGAAGCTGGACTTGCACAACACTCTGGATGGTAGCTATAATTCTGTCTTCTCTCTCTTTCTTTCCTTCCTCTCCTAATCTCCTTTCTTAATACTTTTGGTAACTTAAAGCCAGGTGAGTTGGATTTTGCTAAATTGCATGACTTGGCACGTGCTAGGTCAATGCTTTGTGGAATGCTTTATTTTGGTTGAATGCTGTCCCTTAAATATTTGCCCAGTGTCCTTTTTTGCCAAAGTTTGCCAGCAAAGTACCTCCTGAGAAACATGTGCAGTCCTCTCCCTTGCAGTCTGAAGGTTCTTTTAATAAAATCAGTAGGCAAATTTTTGGAGCCTTGTATATTTTTAAAGTGTACTTTAAAATAAGGTATACTTTAAACCTCTTCCATGAGCTTGTAGCTCGGAACAAGGGGTCTTATAAATACCAGGAAAAAATTCTTCCCTGAAAGGCTTAGTAATCATTGGAATGGGCTGCCCAGAGAAGTGGTTGAGTCACCAGCCCTGGAGGTATTTAAAAGATGAGTAGCTGTGGTCCTTAGGGACATGGCTTAGTGGTGGACTTTGCAGTGCTGGGTCAACAGGTGGACTCAATGACCTCAGAGTTCCTTTTCAATCTAAATGTTTCTCTGATTCTGTGATTGAAAGGTTTGACACACAAAAATTCCTTTGGCACTAAATGATACCACCTCATTAGCACAGTCATTCCCATGCAGGTATCCTGATACCAGTTTTTAGAGAGGCCACTTTTCTAAAAGGTCTGGTTTTCCTGCCAGTTTTCATTTTGAAACAATTTCCTTTTTTTTTGTATCTCTGACAGAAACTTGATTTGTGGCCTTGAGATGACAAAGCTATACACATGTTCTGAATTGGCAGAAAAAAGCACTTTTCCTTTTTATCTCTTCAGTGACATTCATTAGTCTATGCAGCTTTTTGTATCCTTTGTAAAAAGTTAATGGATTGCTGCAAAGGAAATCCTTTATTTTGTTAAAATACACTTCTCAGCACTATTTGTGAAGGAAAGACCTAACACAGTACTGACTTTAAATGAAGGTCAGCATTAGATGTTAGGTATAAAGAGGAGAACAAAAAAATGAAGCAGAAAAGATAAACCATACAAAAGGGTAAAATTTTTAGGAAGTTAAGCCCCTAAAGGAAAGGAAAAAATAGGTTTTTTTAACTTTTAAGAAAAGAAAATAATGAATGGTCTCAGTAAGTCCCAAGGCAAGTATTTATTTCATTAGTGTTGCATAAATAATTATGTGTTCTTTCTCTAGTCCTCATAAATCTGGCTAATATGATATATCCACTGTAAAAAGAGAAGCTGGACAAAAGTACACACGCGTACATGAAAGACATACCAGAGACATGGGGAATTTTTCTTATACATGAAATCAGTGTAGGAGAATTCTCTGAAATAAGAAGATAAGAGAAGCCTCTATTTAGTATTCTGCCATGCGTCTAATTTCACTGGATGGAAACGTTTTATAATTGTGCCTGTTACTGTTGTTGTTTCTCATCTGTTGTTGACCTGGATTTTCTTGAAGTTCTTCCTTCATATCAATAATCTCTTCTATTTTCTTCATTTTGAGGCTAACAGATCTGAAAAATGCTGCTTCTTGCCTGTATGGGTACTGTAGATACAGGCATGGAAGGGAACATCTTCACTAGACAGATATTTCCCCATTGGATGTTTGAGTTGTCAGTTAGCCACTCTGCCCCTCCTCCCGCCCTATTGGGTCCAAGCTCCAGAACCCTCCCCTCAGACATCCCCGAACTGGTCCCTTAAAAGCTGATTCCATCATTAATAAATGCTTTTTAGTTTCATCCCCACATTGTGTGTGGTGTGTTCTCTGAGAAGCTGTTCCCCCAAGATTGGTTTCCGTTAATATACATACAATTAGAAATTGTTGTGGTTTGTATTAGCTTTCCATTTAATACATGTATTAACGTAAAAGGATCAGCAAAAGATCATTTTTCTGAGTGAAACTTGATAAAGACGCACCAAAGACAGAATAAGAACTCTGAATTTTATTGACACAAGTAATAGTTTGCTAGCTAATAAAGTGCAGGAGATGACTTCCAATGTAACAGAAACAGTTCATGTAGCTATTGAAGGGAAGTGACTTCAAGTGAGTTAAGCAGGCAATCAGACTGCCTTTTAGGTAGAAAGAATAAAATGAGTTAGAGTTTGGAAGGATAAATTACAGATGTGGAAGGAGAAATTAACTGTTAAATCTGTAATATTTCATAGATAGAAAACTTTAAATATTTCACCATATTTTAAGTAGATTAAGCATAGCTTTTTAGTCACCTATACCTATTTTTTCAAACATTTAGACCTGTATTACTTATTTTGGATGCTATTAAAATTTTGTATCTGTACATTTATTTTAACTTGTGGAGGGAACTGGAAAGCACCGATGTCCTCCTCAGCCACAAATGCTGACCCTGTAATGCAACATGTCCAGGACATGCCCCAAATACTTTTTTGAACATTTTTAATCCTTCAAGAGGTAACAGAAGAGTTCTCTACATCAGTTGGCAGCACAGGCAGCACCAAGAGGGTCAGGGAAAGTAGAAATTTCTTTCAGCCCCTGTCAATGACATGCAGTAGTCCCTGGTGCACACTGGAGTACAAGTTTGAACCACACATGTCCCTTATTATATGTCCCAAATTGCACAGAAAGAGCAAAAAACTAGCACAGGTTACAAGGGTCTGTATTTTTAAAAATTAAATTGAACCCAAATTAAATTATAATCAATAGGTAATGTTCAATATGTAACAAAAACACAAAATGATACAGTGGCTAATATTTAATAAAGGAAGAGAGGAATAAAAAGCAAAAGCTACAGAGAGAAACAAAGTCATAGTACATGGACATGCCTGGATTTTAAAATTAGCAATGTGCAAACCAATAATCATCCAAACATACCATCAGAACTGTGGCTACTACTCTGTTATCTAGTATTTGCACATTTTGAGTTGAAAATGAGAAAATATACTTTCTCTCACTAGCATAAATCTGACAGTATGGAATATCCAAACTGAAGACTTGATAGAAAACTTTGGAAGAACAATGGGCTTTACAATGGGCTGCTTAACAATCAGAACCAACCACTTGGCTAAAATGAAAAAAGATTAAACTATTTCTATTTTCTAGCAAAGATAATGGATTTTCTTGTTTCCCTGGGGATAGAAAGTCAATTTTTCCTATTGGAGATTGAAATGTAAACCTTAGGGACCCTAGAACTAAAAGGGAAAAGTCATTTTCCTTCTTTCTGATATTTTTCCCCCTCTTCTTTCTATAGTTGACGTTATTTGAATATACCACATAGAAAAAATAGAATAGTGGCTATATTTTATTAAAAAAAATAAATCATGACAGCAAAGAGTACTTTTTCACAGAATAATCAGCCAATTTTATCTAAGTTTTCTATACTTAACTTGCAGAAGTGAAGGCAGATTTGTTGAAGTTTGTCTCCATTTTTACCTCTTCAGCACACAAACCAACACTGAATGCTAATATTTAAGGAACTGTAGGCTAACATTGTAGGGTGCAAAATAAAGATAATTTATCCACTCAGATTTTCTTCTACCACTTGGACTTTCACATAATTAAGTTTTAGAAAACTCTGCATGATTTCAGTCTCAAGGTACATTTATCTTGTAATCGTATACCTTTGGAAGAAATGCTTTCACTTGTTCTAGTTTTTGTACTGCTGTATTTTAAATCATAGTTTTTCCTTCTCAACAGCAGTAGTGAAACTTGTATACTAATCACAGGCTATAAAGTGCTGAGACTTAATTAATCTGAACTAGATTGCAGTAATATTCTGTGATTCCACAGAATGAAAGAATGGTTGGGTTTGGAAGGGACCCCTGGAGATCATCTAGTCCAGCTCACCTACTAAAAGTAGGTTCACCCAGAGTAGGTTGCACAGAATCACATTCAGGAAGGTTTTGAATATCTCCAGAGAAGGAGACTCCATAACCTCTCTGAGAAGTCTGCTCCAGTGCTCTGTCACTGTCACAATAAAGAAGTTTTTCCTCATATACAGATAGAACTTCTTACAATTCAAATTGTTGTTGACCCTTGTCCTGTTACTGAACACCACTGGAAAGAGTCTGGCTCCCTCATCTTAACACCTGCCTTATGATATTTTTATGCATTGATAAGATCCCCTCTAAATCTTTTCTCAAGACCAGAGCATATTTGTAATCAGGGATTAAATCATCCATCAGACTTTGGTGAAGTTCAAAGGATTTGGTATTCCACAGGTAAACATCTAGTATATTATTCAATTATTGCAGTCTCAGAGGTCTGCAAAACTAGGCTGAGTTGTTCACGAGTTCATTGATAAAGGTGCAACATCCCAGAGAAGTGAATGCTTTATCTAACCAGCTTCTCCACACTTAAAAAAACTAAAATGCATTCCGATTGTAAATTTGTGTATCTGGTAAATGAACCTGCCTGTACTGAGGTGGCTCTGGCCTGAAGAAAATACTTTAAAACTGAAATTGGAACTTGGTCTTCTCACTGAATGCTTTTGAGTCTTTGGCATGTTCCAGAGTCTTTCAGGTTGAGGTGCCCTGAGGTACCTTTTCCAAAATACTTTCATAATATTTTTCCTCTTGCAGCAATGTCTGCCCACCACTGCTGATGCTACATGCTGTAAGAGACACTGTGTGACTCATGCTGTTACCTCTCAGAATGAAAGGCAGAGGCAACTTTGACTGGGAAGAAACTTCAGAAAAGCTTTTGATGGTGAGCTTTAAGACCTCTTTGCTCTAGAGAATTATGGTCCCCATATGTTGGAGCTGATGTCACTGGAATACAAAGTCTTGACCCTACTAAATGGAAAGCAGAAAAGGCTACCTCTACCTCGCACTGTAAAAATTCAGGTACTTGTATGTCATAGGCTCCATCCATCGTCTCTTGGGAATTTGGTGGTGGTTTTCTGGATACTAGTAGCAAAAATGAGTTCATACACTCTGGGAAATGCTTTTTAGGCAGAGAATACAAGTTCTGTCTGTATTTTCTGCTTGCTTGTATATATGCTGATTGGACTTGCACATTTTCTTGTCCAAAACCAGCATAGGTAGCTGACACAGTCTTTCTGGTTGAAGGGGGTGTTGTGGTTATGCACAAGTCATGCAGAGCAAAGGCTGTGAGCAGTGAGTGTTGAAGCATAAAATTAGATCAGGCATATCCATATGTGTAAACTGGCCTTCTAGGTACCACTGTACACTGTTGTTCCAAAGGCTGCAAAGTAGCTGGCTGCTTGGAAGACTTGGATCTAGTAAGAAATCTGGTGTTGGATGGCAATATTATTAAAAACTTTCAAGCCACATTAGAAACAGAAAATGTACATTATATATCTACCAGGTCATTCATGTGCTTATGGTGGCAAGGCAGTAGTGGTTCAAGTTGAGCAGGCTTCAGGTTTCCCACTAACAAGGAAAGATCTCTGTCCTAGCAAGTGTAAGCTGACAGCAGGAAATACAGACTCTTTCTCATGCACTCACTCATGACCAAAATGTGATTCTGCTATCCTGTGGGCTTAAGAGGAGGATAAAACAAGATTACAGCATAAACTGTAGAGGCAGATACTGGGAAGATTGCAAACTGGAGACTATCTCAACAGATGGGTATCCACAAGATTTTTTTCTCTGCTTTTCAACTGCAACTTGAATTACTACTCAGGGGCTTGAAACTAAGGAGATTGTACCTGGGCAGAAGATGCGGGAAGAGCACCCCAATGGAGACTGCCAAAAACTAATATAGACGCACACCCAAGACTAATTAATTTTATTTCCCATGACATCTTCTTCTACTTTCAGCTGAAAGTCATAGTCTTAATGTTCAGAACAGGCAAAGAAAGAGAGAGTGGCAGCATTAAGGCTTCACTACTGCCCACGTAACAAGTTTTGCTCCTCTAGATCTGCACTTCCTGACCCTCCCTTGCTAAGGTTCCTGACTTGACCTCAAAGCTCCCTCATTGTGGTGGATATGCTTGGTGATCTAGACTCTTGGATGAACTTGACTAATCTAAGCAGACTGGTTCTGCTCATGCTACTCAGGTACTGTGAGGCTGCTGCAGATCACTCAGTGATGAATTGGCCCTATACCAACCATATTCCTGTATAAATTATGCCCATTTTCCCTACAATAATGGCTCTGCAGTGGACAGTCCTTGTGTAAAATGTGACTGTTGCAGATTCACGCTAATGTAATATCCATGTAATATTTCAGCCAGAAGAACACCTAGGCAGAGGGAAAAAACAGAAGAATAACCATGTGAAATGTGAGCAGAAGCAAAGACCTCTATGGCAGGCAAACATTACTGCAAGAGCATTCATTCATTCTTGAGACCACAGGAAGTCTCTGTCTACTTCTGCAACTACTTTCTCTCTCAATCCACTTGCTTATGCTTGGATCAATACCACTCCCTGAGGACAATGTGGTGAATTGACTAACTTTGTTAATGTCAGTTTTACTTTGTCAGCAGATTTCTCATTGGCCTAGGGAATGCATGTAGCAATAGTCTGCGTTTGTGCTATTTCAATTTTATTGGATACACTCCAATGATATTTCCAAAATAAAAGCCTTAAGAAAGGCCATTTTGCCAAAAGTGTCACTGAAGGTAGACACATGCTGTCAAACAAATATCATGCAGCTTTTTTCATAAACATCAATGTAGTGTTCACACACTTGAAACATCAGGAATACGGATACCATTAAACTATGACATGTATCTCTAAAAGGAATCAACAAATAATGTTCCAGTGAATGCTAAAAATGGGGAAACCATGGAAACTGTGTCAAGTTCTGTCAAAAATAAATTAATTTTAACAGAAAAGAACTTCAATCAACATCAAAGTGATATCACTTTCATGGGAATAATAACTTTTAAAATTCTTATTTTAATTACTCAGACCTGAGGTATCTGTGTAAATGAATAAGTAATAACAAAGTATATTTGCTCAAAACCTAAATGCTCAGAGTCCATTTAATCAGAATAGCAACTTATTTTCTTCACTAGTAATGTAATGGACTAAATATAAACCAAGAAAATAAAGAAAAACTTAATGTCTAGTAGCAGATTTAGCATTCTTCATTTTCTTTAATTTGCAACTTTGTTGAGTAAGTAGATTGAGCAGGAATATTTATTTAGACTAAAATGAGACATCCCAAGTTTCATTAATTTGGCAGTAGGAGCTTCTGCTACAAACCTGCTGCTTTCTATTACACCAATCTTGATAACTTTCGGAGATGTTATGATTTCTGATTCACAGTACCTTGCTTTTTATAGATATGCCAGATGACTTTCTCACTGCAATTCAGGAGGTGTGCAGAAAAGTCTTGCGACCTCTCACATTTTAACCACTATTTAATTATGTTTTTATAGTGTTAAATCATTTTTTTAGTATATTGATTCTGGCCCACTTGAATCAGTAAAACTGTATGGTGTGCCTGGGGTTCCTAATCTTTCTAGCCCTTGTGAAGTCTAACCAAGTCCTTCTAAGTTATATATGATTAAAACACAACTCCTAAGGATTCTTCCTCTTACTGTTGTGTGAGCTCAGCTGCAGATACTATTTGATCTCATCTCTCTTAAGTGTTATGGTAACAACAAAATACATTATAACATTATGGAATGTTAAAACAGGTTCTTTTCTTCTCTCTGCCTCTGTGGTAAAGCTACTGTTAATACTGGAAAATGGTTAAAGCAACATTAAGCAGGAATTCAGATAGAGAGAGATTCTACTTAATCAGGATGTATATTAGAATGAAAGCCATTTAACTGAGGAATCTTTCAAGGGAACAGATTTAAACTTCACACTATTGAAAGTCAGTAACGGTGATTTAATGTAGGACATGTCACTGCTTGGTAGATTGTGTGGGGACATAAGAGTGAACATTACACCTTTTTGGTGGTTTCATGTTTATTCTTACATGCTTGACAATTTGTTAGCTCTGAAACCTTCCTTTGAAAGCACACATTACGTGTAAGGTTTATATTCCAGCTGCTGAGCTTGCAACTTGAAAGTCAGATGTTACTGGTATGTGTGGTCAGGCCTAACTCAATTATATCAAAGTGTTAAAAAAATGAACCAAATAATATGTTAAAGCAATACTTAATTGATGTTTCCTTCACATTGTTAATATGCAAACTTTAAAATGTCTTAAAATATTTTTTCTGCAAATATTGAGCACTTTTTCCGTTTGTTGACATTGGTAGTAGAATTTGTCAGGGCATGCATCAGTGACACACATTATTAATAACAGAAATATTTTTGGCACTGAGCAGGCTTTAGTTCCATGCCAGCTGCTGAACATTTCATTGCACTTGTATCTTACAGCTGCCTTTCTTGCTCTCAAGAGGCAAGGAACAAGCTATGCCTCTGGTCAAGTGCATACCCTTGCCTAATCTGCTAGCATGTTTATGTCCTGAGGCTGTCCAGATGATCAGACTTGCAGCTTTCCAAGCTTTGAGACTGTGAGCACATCTCCAGGTATAGCCTATATATATACCTCCCAGGTCATGCAGGACACTGTACAAATAAGTACATCCAATGGGTTTGCTGACTCCAAAAATGCCCTCCTGTACTATGAACACCAGTTAGCATACTGTTCATGTGTAGATCTACAGATATATCACAGTTATCAGGTAGGAGACTCCAGAACCCACTTCATCATGGTATAAACTCCTCACCACTGAAGTCTCCCCAGCTTCTCAGCAAGTCAGTGTACACCTTACTATTTTCTTACTACTGGTAAAAGGGAATTGGAGTTGAAGAGTGTAGAAGGAGGTAACAGAGCTCTCCAATTCAGAAATTTCTAAAGAATGGAAATATTTCAGAATGGATGCAGTAATTGATATGCATATGGAATGTTTCTAAGGTGTTCATTAAAACTGGCTAATTATGATTCACTTTCAACTTGCTCAGAAGCACAGGCCATGAGAAAGGGCAAAGCAGTGGTGAATAAGACTTTTGTTGTTGGTTGACTATATCCTTGAAAGTTAGATTATTTAAATCTGATACCATTATATTTCAAAGTATTATTATTTTTCTTTAATAAATATTAAATGTGTATTTAATAATTTATTGTTATAATCTCTGCCTTTTATCAGTTGAGAAGTATCAAGTCACAGCAGTGTCTGTCATTCTCAAACAAGCTATAGGTAGATGGAAAAAAGGAAAATAATTGAATGGTTAAAAAATGAGTACATGTATGCAATATAAAATGTTCCATCCCATTTCAGGAAATGCTGCTCTTTATCTACCCCTTTGTTAGACTGAGTTTTTGTGATCCTACTATATTTAATTTCTCAATAAAAGGAAGACATAAGAGGAAGACAATGTAAGAAAAACTAATGAACTTAAAAATTATCAGAGGCTGAAAGATAACCCGGTTTTCATACAGATAGGTAATGACCATGTCAACTATAGTCTTTGTGATGTGAAATTAAAAGTATTCTTAAAAGGTTACAAGTATATATTTGCCTTCAGCACTTACTATAACGATCTGATGCTACCATAAATATACAGAAAACCACACTGGAAGCCAGATACTTGCTTTTGAGGAAATTTTCATAATCAATATGTTTTATAAAAATTCTGCTAGTTGAACAGGCAGTTAAATGCCACCCTGACACCCAATCCCATCTGATCTCAGAAGCTAAGCAGGGTCAGCCCAGGTTATTACTTGGATGGGAGACCTCCTGGGAATACCGGGTGCTGTAGGTTCTAGTCCTGAGGACTTCACTGTCACCGTCCAAGCTCACTCAGCCATGGCAGATGAACCTTTGGAGTTAAACGGTGGGGCCAGTTCTGTGCACGCTGTGCCTCACCTAAAACATCCACTGCACAGTCTAGAAGGGCATACCCACGTGTGGAAAGCCCTTCCCAAAACTTTGTTGATGAAGCCTAGCCATTATCCCAGGAGATGACTAGTTGAACAATTTATGTCTCAAGTATATTTAAAGGCTGGGACATGGGTCTTAATAATGGGAAGTGTTGCTTTAAAAGTCTGTAAAAAAAAGACTCCAAGCCAAATTTTTAGTAGGAGATAAGATAAAGGGTAGTTAATTTAATGAGCACTCAGGCTCTTCCAGGAATACATAGATGTACGTGTGTCCAAGCTTTGATTTCCATAGCTTTTATAATATAATCTATCCAATCACCACTTTACACATGTCCAGTTCCACCTTCATCCCCTCCCAGTCTCCACCCCCCTGAGGAATTGGGGCTGGGGGTGATGAGACCGCCTCCTTCATCCACCTCCTCTTCTTCAGCATTCAAAGGGCTTTTGGACGCTTTCCAGTGTTCTGGGTCACTCTGTTCTGTGCTTATGTTTTCTTCTGATACCCTCCAATCTTGTACCTTGAAAAACAGACTAAACAGCTAGAAGATCTTAACTGCCTGTTCTGGAACAGGGGTAGAGATAGAAAGACCTTATACTTAAGTTGCTAAATATTAACCCACTAAAATCTACTTTGCTACATCTACTTGTGTTCCTAAAATCTACAAAATATGAAAAAGAAAAAATCAAAAATCCTTCCTGCATCACAAGTCATTGTGTCTCACTATGCATCTATAAACTATGGATAAAGATGTTTATCTCTTTGATAATATGTGTACAGAGCTACTAAAGAAAAGGTATTTTTATATCAAAGTATATGAGAACATGTAGTTCTTATAAAGGAGCATGAGAGTTATTTGATGAGATGCCAGATGACTATTTGTCCTCACAGTAAAAAAAAAATATTTTGAGAATATTCAATAAAATGACCCCTTCTGATTTAATTGTTTTAATTACCTCTTTAACTAGCGTATTTCCATCTGACATGCTCTCTTAGTTGCACACATTATTACTGTATTTTCTGAAATTCTTAATATCTTTAAGGTGACTGAGTTCAAAGTAATTAGTTTTATGTTAATTAGGCTTTGTAAAATATTCAGAAAATGCTAAAAAAGTTTTGAAAATTAATATATTTTCAAAAATGTGATGTTGACTTTTCTCCTAAAATGCAGTGACTGACATGAATCAAGCAATATTATGCTTTTTTAGTTTGCCAGTGTCAGGATTGTGCTGAGACTTTGATGCTGCCATGTGTGCTTGAGATTTGGTATGCATATGGTTCCACTAAAGTGTCTTCTCCTGACATGTGGAAAACACAGAGCTATATCACTATGGGGTATATCCAGAGAAAGGATATGGGACCATACTGTCACATCAAATACACTAAGAGTGTTCCATCATGGAATACACTTCTGTAGTTACATACACCTGTGAAAAGGGTGAATAAAACTCCATTGTTGAGTTTTGAGGTTTTTGCATTCAGCACAAGTGTGACACTCAAAGTAGTAAACCTATGGAGACCAGAACACCTAAATTTAATTTTTGTTTTCCTGATCTGTGAAGAACTGCTAAAAAAAACCCCAACCAACAAAGCAAACAAAAAGCCAAAACAAAAGCAAAAAAACCCCAACTTCCTGGAGTGCAACAGAACCAGATTTATACATCCCATAAAACCCATTAAATGTTCGGCATCTTACATCTATCTGGAAAAATTTCATGTTTGAAAAGTTGCACGTTATTTATGATAGCAAAAGTTGCTTGAATTTTCTCTTGAGACAGAACACTTATTTACAGCACTGATCCTTCAAAAAATGAAGTGGATCTAAACACACATTTTACATGTAAAACTTGAATTACTTACATTGGTAATATTCTACCAATGTCATTATTACAATTAGAATGTTAGCTTAACATTCAGTCACTTTAAGGATTTAACTCAGTTGCTTGCTATATCATCACCATTTAATAACACTAAATATACAACTATAAAAGATTGCTAAAACTTATGTAACAAAATAAAATACAAATTTTTAAATAGCTTGTCTATCTTCAAAGCTCTGTTGGAACTGTTGTTTTCTTTCACATAAGTGGCAAAGGTATATTCAGCTTCATGACTTTTTTAAGGCTGATTGCCATAGTTGATCAATTATTCTTTTTTTATCTTTTCAGAGACTATAGTGAGATTAAAAAGACAATGCGTATGCCACAAAGTACAACAGACATCACTCAATTTACATTGTATTTTGATGGGGATGGAAATATATGGCATAAGTAGAAATTGACTGTGAAGTGATCCAGAGAGTTTCAGCGGGAAAGTCAAAGTAACAAAAGATAGCAGTAAATATATACTTACTCAGTTGATACATTGGTTAGAGACACAAAACCACCTAATCTTATATATCTAATGAAAGGTTTGAATGGATGAAATTAATTGTACTTTCTTATAGGTGCAAGCATGAGTAATATCAGATAATTTTAGAGTTCTCTAACCCAAGAATGCTAATGCAGAAATGAGGGAGAAGGGCAATAAAAATGACACAACGGTGGGAGGGTAGGATATTTGATTAAATGAGATCCGAATATATGAATACATTTTTTAAAAAGCACATAAAAAGGCCAAACAAATAAAAAAACCTAGAACAAAACAAATCAAGAGGAATTTGATATACACGCTGAATTTGGAGCCAGTATTAAAGCTAGATGATGTGACAGAAACAATGCTGTCAGTCCTAGTACTATGCTACATAAAACTTGTTGCCACCTAATTTGCTGAGTAACATGACCAATGCTGATAGCTCTGTTTACTCTCCAGTACTTTTCTTCCTCTGGATAAACTCAGCTCAGCTCTCAAGGCAGTTTTCTGCTTAAAATTTCAGAGGGACATCATAGAATCATAGAATGGCTTGGGTTGGAAGGGACCTTAAAATCATCTTGTTTCAACCCCACTGCCATAGGCAGAGACACATTCCACTACATAAGGTTGCTCAAACTCCCTGGTCATAAGACCATGAGAAAAGTATCTCAGACAGGTCTCCAGAAACAAGTAGACATTTTTGTTTTAAATTATCTGTCACCATCTGTAACTATGGGGTAATAAATACCAATCTTTCATCTCACAGGGCCATTGTGAAAATGCTTAATATGTGTGAAACACTAAAATACAGTGTGATGATTAGTTTTATAAAATACCCCCAAAGGAAATAAATAATTTTAAGTTTATAAAGGGGTTGAAAACTGTGCAATAAATACAATATAGAACAACACAATGCACAAGACTGAAACAAAATACTGAACAGCTGTTCACTAGCTAACCATCATCCTACTAGCACACAGAACTAAACACAGGGGAACAGACCATTGCAGTCATATAATTAAGACTGAGTCAAGATGCATGTGCTAAGCATCTGAATTAGGAATACATAACAGCTTGAGTCTTGAGTTTCTTACCCTCTACAGCACGAACAGTTTGTGTGCCATTTCCTAGGCTTTTTCTAAACACTCTTACTCAGAAAACAGTTTTCATTTTGTAATGCTGCATTGATACTTAACAGATTACTGGCAATGTTATAGTCTTTGGTTCCATGTAGAATGTTGCTACTTGGCCTAATAAGATAGCAAGAATTTAGCTTTTATGGAGACCAGAACAAGAGCAGGACTATAACCTAGGCTTTGCTAGGAAGTTTCACAGATTTTGATCAGAAGACAAGCAGGATCTGTAGTAGGACATTTTCTGGGTAGAATCATACTCTGCTGAACACAAATGCTTCTTCCCTATCCCTTCAAGTGTGAGCCCATTTTGCTCTAAGGGCTGGGGAAGCATACTAGGTGCACATATATGGAAGGAAAATGTCCTTCTCTTGGGTTCTCCCAGCAGCCAAGCAGGGCAGAGGCCAAAGCCAGGGCCCGGGGTCCAAGCCACAACTATGGCCATTGGCCAGATCAGAATAGACCTAACAAAGCCCTACTAAACTAATCTTTAATTCACTCCTGTAGCTGAAGAATAGCCAGTACTGGATATTTGTATAGAGTACAACAAAAGAGCTAATAAAGTGATCCTTCTTATTTTGTGTGCTTCTGTCAGTCAGCTCTTCAGGAATTCCCTGAGCTATAGAAAGCATGTTTTACAGATATTGCTAGATTAATTCCCCATGAAACTTTCCTACCCTGCCACACCCTTCAAGCCCATACCCACATCAAACCCTACTTTTTATTTCTCTGCTTCTTTCCTCTCTAATGCTGTATTTGTTCTGCTTTAGCACCCCAAATTATTCTCAGGAACACAGGAGAGATCAGCATCCTGGAATCACCATATACTGTAGTACTAGCTCTCAATGATATTACATATGAAATAAACCCAGGCTCTCAGTTGAAGTAGACTCAACACTGAGAGAAAAACTTATTTTATAATCATTAATACTTTTTTATGTTTATTGAGGTTATGATTTTTAAATTGAACAGATATAAATATTTTTCCCCTAAAAAATTAAAAAAACTTACTTAGTAAAACAATTTCTTATTTCCTTCTGATTTCCTTTAGTATTGTTCTCTGAAATGATTCAACAATTCACACTAATATTAAAAGAAAAAAAATCAGGCTGTCAGATGTAGTCCTGAATGATTAAAATTTTGTAGGCTGTTTACATAATGATTTTCAGCTTTTCTGACATAGTCAAGAGGAGCAACAAATCTTGAGGTGAAAGATTCACTCTGAGGAAGCAGAGCCCTTAGAAGTCTTCCTAACTTTCTAGGTCCATTTACAATGCAAGTTAAATTATATGTAAGATGGGATGCTGTGGGATGATCAACAAAACTTAAGAAAAATAAGTGTCTTTCAGGTCTAATTCCTTTAACTAATGACAGGCAACTGATGAGGATTTATCCTGTGTTACAGTGAATGCATATGTTTCTATGAAAGAAACTTGAATTGCTAAGAAAATAACAAGAAGACAATGATCATGCAAGTTTTACTTCTGTTTAGCTTGAACACTATCTGATACAAATCAGATCACCCTTTCACCTCTTCAGAATGCTACAGTTAGTAGATGTATGAGCCTTCAGAGAAAGGCCATACTACAAAGGTGAAAGAAAAAGATACAACTAGCATAATGTTTTCTCTGGAGGTTTTTGTAGCAATTCAGTAGCCTAAATAATCAAGAGTGATATAGAGCAGAAATGACTAAATTGGAGTTCTTTGAGAAGAATTTATGGTCTACAGTTTGAGTTGTATAATTGGATATGGTTTGAACCATACAAGTCATTATTTTCTTACTGAAAACTCTAAGGAAAATGCATTATGAAAAGTAAAACAATGATTTCTATGACCTAATTAAAAATCATAAATATTAAACAAAGGGAACTGAGAAGTTTATGAAAGAATTGAACAAATAGCAAAATAATGCAACAATGCAAACAAGCACTATTGAGCTAATATCACATTAAAAACCTGTCAGGAATGTGATAACTGACCAAGATTTGCATAAACTATTCTCCTACTTCTTTAATCTTATGCTTTTTCTGTTTTCCCAAGAGTCTCTGGTGCTTCACTCCATAAGAAAAGCAAGCAACAAAGTATTATTCTCATGTTCCCAGCTGCTTGAACAAATATTTGCATGATACAACGTTTTAAGTTATATAAAAGCTCATCTGTATGTGTGAGAGAGCACCTGTGTGTCTCTAAGCCTGAGGGCAGAAGGGGCTAGTGTGTGGGATCAGGGAAGTAAATTACAGGTCTAGGTGAGTGCTTCTGTGTGTGTGTGTTTATTTGTGTGTGTGTGTTTATTTGTGTGTGTCTCTGTGTGTGTGTCTGTCTGTCTGTCTGTCTGTCTGTGTTATTCCTGAGAGGAGCAGCATAACTGGGGAGACTGAGATCCAGGACCCAGGAACTGGACAGACTTAGTCCTGTACATACGCATATAAATATATTCTCACCAGTGAACTTCCTGTTCAGACAGAGACGAGCAGAATGAGACCGTTGCTTATACCTGTGTTCATGCAACAGCTCTGAATGTCTTTCTGTGATCTATGTGGTGGGCCCTTATTATATGTGGTGAAATATGTATGCTCTGTCTGTGTGTGCCTACTGGGAATACATCTTCATCCTTGGTATTAGTTGAATCTGGGGACATGATGCTGCAGCAGCCTGACCTCTCTCAGATTGTTTGATCTGGCATGATAAGCTTTCCTCTAAGAATATGGGCTATGGACCTGTGTTACCTTTGCCACAAACAAGACATAGAATATTTGTGGTGTATACATGTGCTCTGTGGGTGCGTGCCTGATAGGAATGTATGTTCAGCATCACTACAGCTTGGATCTCAGAACACGAAGTAACAGCAGACTCACCTCTCTGTAGAAAAATATTTCAGTAACACAGGCCATAATGTGTTACTAGAAGCCTATATGCACAGCCCAGGCCAGGGAGAAAGGGGAAAACGGGGCCCCTGTGTTTTAGAACAGTAGCAAGATGAACAGTAAATAATAAGAAAGAATGCAGCCGTTTCTACTGGGAACGGATAAGAGGGTATAGTTTTAATAAGATGACCAATCCAGGCGTATGGAGTTGGATATCCACCCTAGCTACTGGCCAATTTTATTGCTGTACTATGGTTAAGTGTGTATGCTATGTAAACAAGAAATGTGCAGTGTGCTGACCGTAACTTCGGTGAAGAGTGTGTCTCTGCTCCATTTCCGTCGAAGCCCAGAAAACAAAGAAAAAGACCGACGTTCTCAAAACCCCAGCGTCTTCTCCGGTAACACCTCTCATGCTGTTGGATTGAGGTATGATATAACTTCCTTGAAGAGAATGATTCTTCTCTCTCCCTCTTTGGTCAAATATAATTTAAAAGCAAGACTCTTGTGGTGACATACGGCATTTACATTAGCAGGTATCTTCCATTTTTCTTTGTCTACCCTCAGTCATATTGTATCAGAAATACAAAGAAAATATAGGAACTAGGTGTTACAAAGGCACAAGTTTTGTTGTGTTTTACATACATCTATTTTCTCTGAACGTATTTTTTCTAGATTCCTGTCTGAGTCTGAGGTTTCTTCTGTGTTTGTTTAACAAACTGTGATGCACTGGACTTTAATTTGTATTTTTGCTCCAGAGGTTTGCCACAATAAAAAATGAGGAAAGCCTTTGCTATATTATCTGCCCAAGGTACAGTTAGCCCTTTGCCTCAAGTGAAATTACCACTCTTATTCTAGTATAGTGTTCTTCACAGAAATAGTGATGACTCTTATTCAGGAGTTTTGACTACAGACTGCTTATCTACACTTTTGGAACTTGAATGATGCCTGATGAGTAACAATATTCAAGCCACTCCTAGTTTTAAAGTTAAAAGGCTCAGTTCATACGTTGAAATGTAAATGCTTCAGAATCCATGCTCTCATTAATCACTTCACTATCCACAGCTTCCATAAGATCATGACACATTTCTGTATTCAGGCTTACAAAACAATCATGCATGTGGTAAAGGTAAGAAATCTTGTGTAAGAGTTTTAGTTCTGGTGTTGTCACACTGAGAATGTGACTATCTCTCAATTGTGCAGTGGCCCTTGTCAGTAGGATTCTGCTACTACTGTTTGGGTGCTCCTTATGTTACAAAGAGGAAGAGGAGACATGGAGACAGGCTTGAGTATGGTCATGGACAGACTGGGAGTGGGTTTTGGTTGGGTGACAATGAGACATAAGATACATCAGTTGGTAGGTAGAAATGGAACAGAAGGAAAAAGACAAAGAGAAAACCAAAAGTGGAGTTTTTAAAATGCATTCTTTCAGATTCTGAATAACATGTACATGCAATAGAAAGTGATAGGTACGGTCTTCATTTTGGCTTTCACAAGTTCAACTTCTAGCCAGAAAAGATGCACACTTCATTACAGAACTCATTTCTCTTATTTGCTTTATCATTCATGATACTAATCAGCTAATACTGCTAATAATAACTATGGCTGTTAGAAAACAGTGTTTTACAGAACAAACCCTTCTGGGGAGAGCTTTTCTGCCAGAGTGAATCAGATACTCAGTAGCATGTGTGGAAACATTCACATTCTTTATTTTCCCATGCTACTGTAGGAATATTGATTAAAATGTTGCATTTAGTGATGTAAAGAACATATTTTATGTTGGGCTAAGTTGTGATACTGATCCACTTGGTGTTTGTTTAACTTGCCTGTGAATAAAGAACTACAGTATTGCAATGCTTGGGCAAGTGATCTGTCAGTTTGGTGATGTGAACAGCTTTGCAGATCTTTCCAATATTTTCTAGATCACACCAGCTAATACTGAAGAATAAGCAACAGATCGTTGCACATTCCCAAAAAAGTGAAATGATCAGGACTGAAAATGCAGACAATTAAATTTCCTCCTTTGTGACTAAATCCATTTTTGGTTTTGGTTTTGGTTTTTTTGGGTTTTTTTTGTTTGTTTGGGTTTTTTGTTACTTTTGGGACAATAAAAATTTTGAAACAGCTGTCAAGGAGAGAATAAAACATATATTCTGAAAATAATTCCAAGATCTCTGAGTTTTCAAAATAAACTACAAGTTTATAAGGACTGTGCACTTTCAGAGAATTTTAGTCTTTTGATAATGGAGGGGTTAGAAGTGGGTCTACCTGTTTCTCAAATTAAACACATATGTTGGAGTCTAAAAAAATTCCACTTGCCTTTGATAACTTAAAAAGCTTAGTGTTGTAAATAATGCAGTTAGTTATTTTCAATGGTATGCTGTAATGTCAAAAACCATGAAACAAATATTCTTAGTATAACTTTCTCAAAAAAAAAATCACAACTTTTCTGTGTTACCATTTCAGACACCTATTATTAGTACTTTGGTAAACTGCTCAGCTATAAACTATTCAACTGTTTTTTATAAAATATTAGTGATATGGTGATAGTAGGTCTTAGCAATAATAGCAGAGCTCACAAAAAAAAAAAACAAAACACCAACAACAAACAAATAGCTATAGTGCTACCACTATATGGAAGTGGACTTAAATCTTTGAATCAGTTGGTGGAAGGAAGCAAACAGGCCAGTCCAGGTGACTTGACAATTGTCTTCTTGTCCTTTCTAAGTAGAGATTATAGGTGAGACAGACTTGCTAGACATTTTTATTTGGATCATAGAAAGGAAACAGTAATATTACCCCAGCAAAGACCATAATCAACAAAAAGATCTGCATGCCGAAGTGACTGGCTATCTAAATAGTCTTGGGCATGTTCTGACCTCAGCAGAGTAGGTTCAGCAATCAGGAAGTGTTTGATATTTTGTTTGAATTCAGAGATCCATCAAGACTCCTGTAATGAAAGAATATAACCTTGCCAGAGGCTCAGTCATTAATGTCCAGACAGATTTGTGCATTCTGTATTGCTGGTTGACAAACCTTTGATTTTACAGTGAGAAAAGTAAGCAGAGAGCATTTCCTTTAGAAATAGCTCAATCTGTCAGGTCAGATACATTATAATAATACTGGATAGCTTTCCAGGAGTCTGCCAAGTAATATGGAAAATTAGTATACTAGTAGATGAATACCAAAGTTAATGTAATTGCAGAAATCAGTATATTATGTGTTTCCATGATTCTTTATAAATGTTTATGAATGAGATGAAATGAGATAAAAACATTCCCCATATATTAAAAAATCTTGCTCTAGATCAGATCAGATCAATGATCTATTTTTTATTTCTGATATAAGCTTTTTTTTGTTAGTGTAGTATTAGTCATAATCTCAAATTTTCTATTCCATATGAAATACTAAATGAGATCTCAGTTACATTAGTAATAAACAGGGATAGTTACACTTTAATAATTGGATTGCTTTGCATTGCTCAGTGTCTAGAGAACAAAAAAATGAGGCATTCATTTCTCAGTGGCAGTGATTTAAAAAAATACTAAGTTATCAAAAATATTTCACAAAATGTCTCTTCATGAAATCAAGAAAACATAAAATAGGAGGAAACATATTACACAAAGAAAGTGTATTCTTTTTGCTGAGAACAGAGTTGAAGCCATGTTATATTGTAGACATTTAAGAATGGACTAGATCTGTCTGACTGCCATATGGGTTAAATATAAATTAAGTTCCATTCCACTTGTGAAGAAATAACATCTTGAACATTTTTTTGGTGCATGGGCAGAGAAAAACCATACTCCAAGCTTGTAAGGAGTAAAGTAAGTTAATATGCAAGGACAGGTAGACAGATCATCAAAATGGCTGAACCATTAGTGTCTAAATTAAAAAAAAAAGCATGTACTATGACTTCTAAGAATTATGTTTTTAAATTATCCATTAATAGTAATGACATTATATGGTTTAAAAGGGAAACAACTTAATAGTATTACTGAAGGTGTGATATTTTTACTTTTGGTTATATGGGCCTGTATTACATGGGTCTGATTTGACTGTGCACGAAAGGATGGCTAAAAAGTCCTAGAATGACTCTTAGACCTAGTTCCAAAAGCCATTGTGGGCATAGTCAAGAAATGCTTAAGGAAACAGATCAGCGGCAAAGTGTCACATTAAGTTCAGAACAAGCAGGTGCAGACAGGTAGAACCAGGCTCTGCATGCAGCTTGGCTGGTAGAGGGAAGTACTACGGAAAAGAAAGTGTTGTATTATTTTAGTCTTTCTGAAAAAGAGGAAACCAGAGAGATCACTCTGGTTATGCATTCAAGGGCAAGCAGCCATGTTCAGTTTCTTGCTGAGTATAATCTGGGATTTATGAAATGTAAAGACTACTGCACTAAATCAGATCATCTCCTCATTATCCTACTCCCTACAGAGAGCATTGGGGAGAGAGTCTCCAGCCTTACTCACTCCCAGAAACTCGTGGAATGAAATGTGCTAAACAAAATGTTGCACTGAAAGAGATAGTGAAGAATAATGACTGTTTCATACACCAGCTGAATACCTGCCTATATAAAATGAATTGTGGAATACAGTATTTGTTCAACTCAGCTCTTATACCAGTGCTACTATCATGATGAATATTCCAATTAAAAAAAAAAAAAGTTAAACAGTGGTAGCATTAAATTGAACAGTAGTAATTAAACTGTCTTAAAAGCATGCTAACAATTTAGGTAGATATCTACATTTATGCATTGCTAGGTTCAACCATTTCAGAAGAAAGAAATTTTTTTCAGGAAAAAAAAAATCAAATCACTTTTCTTTGCAAGGTGAAGTTGATTTATACTTGATCTTTACTCTGAGGCATTTCAGCCAGCATACTGGGATAGCAACTACCAGTGGATGTTATTCAAAATTGTCAACATCCATTTTCAGAGTTCTGCATTGAGCATCTCAGGGTGAATTATATGAAGACAGAATCACATTCTCAGGAAATAATATCCTTCCAGGAAAATTACAAGCAAGCCTCTTGACAGGTTCATTATAAGCCATTTTGTACCTTAGATTTATTAAACTCTTTTAACTCATACTGTGAAAATTATATGAGAAAATGGAAGAAAAAAAATAAGTCTAGAAGAATTCCATTACTGATCTGACAAACAAGTGACTCAATTTTTAGAAATAGGTCTTGATCTGGATGTCTTGGCCTCCAGTAAAGGAGCTTCCATTTATTTCTTCACAGGAGTTAGAGCTGATTTTTTTTTCTTTTGCTAAAGAGATAAAAGACAAAAATGTGTCATGATTTCTGTGTAATGAAAAGTGATGTAGCAAAAAATGGAATCGAAGTTACAGGGCATTGAGAATTCTAGGCATGTTACTTGTCAGGTCTCCAACACTGCAAAGACCTATGAAAAGTGGTGCCTTTGTTTCTTCCTGTGATCTGCTCCTGCTGGGTGGTTTATGGTATTCTTACAGTATCAAAGTTTCTTTTGTTAAAGTCCTGGTATGTTATTCAGAAGAGTTCAATTTTAATGCAGGGAAATACAAGTCAGTATCTTCAGCTAATGCCAAATTGCAGTTCAGATTCTGTATGGTACAGGTCATTTGGATATCAGGAAATACCGATACTGTGTTGGAATTTATGAGGGAGGATATCTTTAGCTCTACCATTTCCTTTCTTTCTTTTCTCCTTCCTTGCCTAAGAGATCACCAGTGATTATCAATAAGGTTTTAGAAACTTCCCTCCTCTCCCAGTGCCACATGTAACATTTATTTTATAGAGCTCATTTTGATCTGGAGAATCAAATAATAGCTACTGTTACAGAAAAGAGCAAAGCATGTATGTCATGTAACATGGTGATATCTTCTGTCAGACTATGTAATTCTATCAGATATCTGAAGGTTCAGAAATATGAAGGCTTAATTTAAGAAAATAATATCCCAAATATTTGAATTACTTTTTGTATTTATTATATTATTACATTGTTTTGTTGTAGGGTTTTTTAAATTAAGTGAGCAGGGAGAGTCTTACTGATAGCCAATAATTTGTTTTGTCTGCCTATGTATTTTACAGGCAGACTTTATGCACTTAGTGTAAGGTATTGGAAGGGAACATTTGTAGTATAGCTGGATTAAGGAGTTCAATTACATCTTTGTGAATTACTCTTAGGAAAAAAACCAAGTAAAATTGCCAATGCACAGATTGATATCTTGTATGACACATATTTGTGCACAGTGTTTGGTATTTTAAGAGGAAACAAAGCCTAAATCTATTAATAAAACTGTTAATGACAAAGATTTAGAACAAAGATGCTGTACATAATAACACAATCTAAAGAATAGAAATTAAACTGCTGGACTTCTCAGCATCTCAGAAGAGGGGATTTATATAGGTATTTTCTTCATGATTAGCACATAGTGTTAATAGGCTGGTTTTTTCCTTACTTTTTTATGAAAGAAGGGAATTAGGTCCTTTAGTGGATGAAGATAATATTTAAATTTCAACTCAGCAGAATACAGGAATTATATACACCACTGTAATCCCTTGTTTAAATCATTAATTTTAATACATGGCTTTCTCATCATTATTTGATCTGTGATAACCTTGTCAGGACTTTAGGAATGAAGTTTCCAGTGTGACAGGGAATGTGTATAGTAACAAATTACTGACATGGGCAACAAATTACTTAAAAGCAATATTCATTGGTAAATGCATCACACAGAATAGCACAGAGAATTTAATATAGAAAATACACCAGAAAAAATGAGTGGGTTATTAAAAAAAAATCTTAAATCAATGAAACATTCACTACAACATTTTGCAGCCATGGTGTGAGATGAATTTTAAGGTAAAACCTGAGGG